>LR754611.1:3252-43557 GCA_902729485.2 Mus minutoides | reverse complement strand
TAGAGCAGCACCAAGGGGAGCGCGTGGTCGAAGGTGATGCGCAGCCCGTCCGCCATCTCCCGGCACAGGCCCACGCTCCTCTCGGGCGCCGCGCGCTGGGGCTGCGGACGGCGGTCCCCCAAGGCCAGCACGCTCGCCGAGAAGTGGCGCACGTAGCACTCAAGGATGGCGCCCACGTTGGTCTGGCAAGGCAGCCTCACCAACCGCCGCCTGCGGTTGATGTAGTAACAGTCGTCCGCCAGCCGCTGCTGGAGCACTTCCGGGATGGGGATGCGCACGGCCCGCTCGTCCGCTTCCCGTCTCGTGTGGGGCTCCAAATCTTTCTTGCCTTTAGGCTTTGGGTCGCCATCACCTCGATCACTCCCTCCCTCATCCTTCCCCTCACCGTCATCCTTAGGTGCGCAGCCGAGGGTGGCCATGGTCGTCACCGGCAACCCGCCGCGCTCGCCCCTCCGGCCTGGGCTCCTCTGGCGGGCTGCTGTTTTCCTGGCAGGCTCACACTGTAACCCGAGACTTCATGAGTCTTCACAGAGCCTGAGGTCTCCGGCTGTCACCTCCCATCTCAGCCATTCAAATAGATCAGAGAATCTGGAACTTTCTGCCAGTTTTTTTCCCCAGCAACCTTGTGACAATCTCAGCGCCGCACAGCACTCGCGCCCGCGGCAGTGGTCAAGCTGGAAAGCTGGAAGTGTAGCACTTCCTGAGTCGAATTGAAATTCAGTTGGTTTTCTTCTTAAGGACCAACCTCTGTAGGACTTTAGGAGGAAAAGAATAACACCAAATTTAGAAATAAATTTAGATTGGAAATTGGTCATTTTAACGTAATAAACACAGTTGAGTGTTCGTTAATATTCCATTATACCAAATCACCTTAGTTACTAGTTAAATCTGATTAACTTTAGTAATGATACAGTTAAATTACCTTATGGAAAATATTTAATATCATAAATTAGACTAAAACCTTGACTACAAATTCCTCATTTAAAAAATTTATGTATGTGTGCACAATCACAAATACCCATATACATACCCAGTACTTTATATTCTTTGTATTAATTTAAATGATCATGTGTTGCTAATTGTTTAATCAGCAACTAATGTTTTATTGTACATGTAGACTGTCCAGTGTTTATAAAATTAGGATTCATGAACATTTAAAAACCGATAGTTAAATCTGTGGACAGCTATAATTTTTTTTTTTACAACAAATTCTTATAATTGGTGTTGGCGATGTTTAAGAATTGGCACATTTTCAAATTATACATATCTATCTACCCTCTTTGCATGTCTCATAGGTTGTGGCTTTCTCCATTCTACCAATTTAATGGAATCTATTTCTTCTATTCAGTTGTTCACTCAGTCAGAAAATATTTAAGTTCCCAGCAAGCACTATGCTCTATTAGATATTCTGTGTGTGTGTGTGTGTGTGTGTGTGTGTGTGTTATTTGTGTGTCTTTTGTATTCTTTTTATTTGGGAATTCATTTTTTTCCACTTTGCTAATTTTTTTTCCTCTTCTTCAATCTCAGGGTGCATCTATGCCCCACCCCCTCAGTTAGAAAAGTTTTCTATGCATAAGTCTAGTAGTCTGTCAGTTCTTTCTACAGTGGCCAGTGGCTTCCATGAGTAGTAGTTTTATGTCTGTCTGTTTTCTGATACAGCAGACTTGCTATGTAGCCCAGGCTAGCCACCCTCTGCCTTCCCTGCCAGATGCTGGGCATTGCAGATGCTCTAACTCATTGAATTGTTCTAACTCACCTGCCAGTGATTAGTCTGGGGTAACCCTGCCTTGGTAACCAGATGTAAAGCATTGCATTGAGCACACACACAGCTTCTATTAAGCATTCAGATTTGCAAAATACATAAATTCACCAATATGTATGTATAACAAAATATGCATATTCAGTGTGCTCCTAGTCCATACTTTGTCTTTATATATATTTGCAAAGCTATGAATTTACAAAAGCCCAGAACTAAACTGAAGTTGCAGGAGGTCCCAGAGCCTTTCTGCAGCTCAGATCAGGGTAGGGCTAGGTGAAAAGCCTAGCCAAAATTTCCACTCATTCTTCAGTGCTCATTTAGAGGCCTGGCGGCAAACTGACTCTTTCCCTGTTCTTTCTTTTAAAAATCTGTAAATATTGAAAACTTGAAGTTTCATACTCATGTGCACACTTGGTGTGCATGCCTACGGTTTTATATAAATCGTGTCCCCATTTTTGGGTTTTGACTATCAGGCAGGTAGGAAGTTTCCTCCAACGCTCTTGGGAGGAAAACTTGTATATCAAAGAAATGAATGTAGTTAAGTAAGATAAGCCACATATGTGAATACAGGAAATATACAAAAGCGTATTTATGTGAAACATACATTCTAAATGATTAGAGTTTGTAAAGGCCTATTTTCTAGAATGTATGTTGGTGTACAAATCGATTTAAAGTATTGTTAAAAATGAAGTGTACTTCATTTTTATTTTATGCACTAAATTAACAGCAGGAAAGAGTGGCAGAGAGAGAGAAGGGCTTGTGCCTGTGGGAAGGGAGTAAATTGAGAGTGAAATATCTTCAAGTAGCCTATCAACACAGTCATTCTTGTACCCTCCTCACTAGTGCTATGCAATGCTGTAAAGAAGCGTACAGTATTTCTATTAAGTAAAGGTAGATGTACCTTGGGTTGTGCAAAAGGCAGTAATTCTCAACCTGTGGGTTGTGACCTTTTACAAAGTAGCCTAAGACCATCAGAAATATCAGACACTTACATTGCAATTGATAACAGTAGCAAAACCATAGTTTTGAATTAAGTTTATGGTTAAAATACATGAAGAAGCCAGGCGTGGTGGCACACGCCTTTAATCCCAGCACTTGGGAGGCAGAGGCAGGTGAATTTCTGAGTTCTAGGCCAGCCTGGTCTACAGAGTGAGTTCCAGGACAGCCAGGACTATACAGAGAAACCCTGTTTTGAAAAACAAAACAAAACAAAACAAAACATGAAGAAATGAATTAAAAGGCCGCATCATTACGAAGGTTGAGAGCCACTGTAAGGGATTCACTATATTAAAGCATGCAATATAAAGCAAGTGAAAGGGTCTATACTATCACACATTTCATTTAAAGACCTCAGATATTTCACACTGAAGTAATTTTTTATTTCTAGTAGTGAATGAGGAAAGGTGAGAGGGAGTGGGATAGGAGAGGGAAGGGATGTGAGAAGGAAGGATGGAACAAGGGCAGAAGAGGAGGGAAGGGTGTGAAAGAAGAGTAGGCGAGGAGGGAATGAAGGCAGAGCAGAGGGAGGACACCAGGAGGGACATGTTTTGACTCCTGATTTCATAGGTTTCAGCCCATGGCCAGCAGCTTTGACCATCCACAGTCCTTGGGAGGAAGGGCAGGGTGAGGTGAAGCTCCTTACCTAATGGCACTTAGGAAGATCACAGGAGAGGAGGTGGTGGTGACATGAACCATCACAGGCACATCCGTGACATCCTACCTCCTCGGACTAGGCTCCCCTTCCAATTCCTACTGTCTCCTAGTTATTCACCCAAGGAAGAATCCATGAAAGGAAATCCATCGAGTAGGCCAGTCAGTTCCAAAAAGCCCACTTCTACATGTTGCACTAGAGATCAAGTCTGTAGCATAAGGGATTCCTTTGGGGGGAAGTTTAATATCCCAATTGTAAGATGATGTAGGATGAAGTGAAGGGAAGGTGGGTGGATGTGTAATAGTGCGTATACTACATCCCTAGAAAGGGAACTAAGATAATGTGTCCTAGTCTTAAATTTCAGTGTTTCCTATGCTAGTTCAGTAGGTTCCATTTGCAGATGAGGCAGACAGTCTTCCTTGGCAATTTTTATCACTGGAGCTCAGCACTCTGACCTAGTTAGTGCACACCAGGATTCTGGAGTTGGCATCATAGGGACTTAAAACAGTCAGTGTGAGCTGATGTGCCTCATATGCCAGCCACACTGAGATAATCTCTTCTTAGGCTATTGTTTTGAGCATAGGTATACTATGCTAACTGGAACTTGCTTTGATCATAGGTAGGCTGTGCTAAACTATCAGAGCACACACACAGAAATCTTGGCATTTGCTGGAAAGTACTGGGTATGTTCTTTCGCTGTATGTAGGGCTATACTGGAAAACTCAGATGCTTCTAAATTATTGTAGTTATCAAATGAAACATGTTAAGAGCATGTTTTGATTGTCTACCTAAACCTGTTATTTATGATTTTAATATACATATGTAACAGGAATCACAAAATGTCATCAGCTTAATATAAAACTATATATATATAGGAATAGAATATTTATGAATGTTATTTTCTAGCAGGACTCAATTATAGTCTCACTGGAAGTCTTAATGTTTAACAAGGTAATCCAGAAAGTTTTAGGAATCTGGACTGATCCTGGGTCTGGTTCTTTGCCCTAAACGTCTAAGAGTGTATTTTGAGTTGTTTACTGAGAGCACCTTCACTTTGGTAGGTCCATATGATGGGTTTGTATATGCTTGTCCAGGGAGTGGCACTATTAGAAGGTGTGGCCCTGTTGGAGTAGGTATGTCACTGTGGATGTGGGCTTTAAAGCCCTCATCCTAGCTGCCTGGAAGCCAGTATTCTGCTAGCAGCCTTCAGATGAAAGGCTCAGCTCTGCCTGCACCAGATCCTGCCATTAGTTGATGATAATGGACTGAACCTCTGAACCTGTAAGCCAGCCCCAATTAAATGTTGTCCGAATAAGAGTTGCCTTGGTCACGGTGTCTCTTCTCAGCGGTAAAACCCTGACTATGACAGTCCAGTTTCCAAGTGTGTCAAGTCTTTCACCCAGGAAGAATTTTATTTCAGGTTTGTAATATAAACAAAACAAACTTATTTGGGGTGAGTAACAGCTGTGTGCCTGTGGATTACTCTCTGTCCACTTGCAAACAGTCTCAAACAAAAATCAACATATTCAGTATCACATTAGAGAAAATAATCAGGAAGGAGGAAAAAACTATTTAAGATATAATCTAGAGTTTAGAGCATAAATTTGTTTATTTGTTCAATCTGAGCAAAAGCAAAGGCCTTCTGTGTATAAACTGACATTTTCTTCCCTGCCGATCCTGTTCTGGTTGACAGAACACAGAGAAAATACTATTTCATAGTCTATATCAACAGTTCTCAATCTGTGGGTCATGACCTCTTTGGCAAACCTTGAAGTCTAAAACTATTTACATTACAATTCATAACAGTAGCAAAAATATAGTTTCGAGATAGCCACAGAAATACTTTTGTGGCTGGGTGTCACCACAACACAAACTGTATTAAAGGGTCTCAGCATTGGGAAGGTGGAGAGCCGCTGGGCCAGATGACACCTGGCAAATGGTGTTTTCCAATTATTTTCATTAAGTAATCATTTAAATAGTTTAAAAAGTCAACTAGTGTGGGAAAGCTTTTAAGGTGAAGAGTGATTCTTCACCCTTCCCTTCCTACTCCTATATCCCACTCCAGAGAGGTTCCTGCTGTCCAGTCATTGAATTATTCCCTTTGGAATTTATATTTAGTCTTTAGGTAACTGAATGTATGTATAACACTGTCTTGATGTTTCCAAGTTGGACTTCTTGTCTCTCATCTCTAGGTATCTGGATGGTTAGAACTTACTTTTCCTCTCTCTACCTTCCTCACTCCAGTTTTTACTGTTCTTGATGGGATCATTCTTGAAGCCTTACATCATTATGTCTATATAAATCTTATTCATTGATGTGTTCAGTAACAGTACAGTATGGCTACATTATTCTTCCCATAACCTGATTTTCTTTAATACCTGTATGATTTTATAGGTGCCTTATTTGGTTTGTATCTTCTAAGGTTTCTTGTGTATATCCCCAAATACAAACCATCCCTTCCCCCATACCATATCAGGCTTACTCAGTGCCATGAAGTTCTAGGAGCTGTGCACTGGTTTTAATTTAAATTATGTCATTTTGGAACAATACCCTAAGGTAGTTATTTTCAGGCTCCTTTGAAAAATACCTAATATAAGTAGGGCACAAAGTAAGCTATTGACTTCAGATATTAGTAATTTGTAAAGCTGGAATTTGAATCTGGTCTCTTTGTTCCAGAGACTATAACACCTAACGCATTCATTGCTGAGGTTCCCTATACCATCATCCAGGTAACACACACACACACACACACACACACACACACACACACACACGCACATACACAGCTGTATTAATGACTGATCTCATTGAATGACACAACAAACACCTAATAGAAGCAAAGGGTTTATGCTGGCCCAGTTTAAAGGCAGCCTGCCATGGTGGAGAAGGCATGGCAGCAGGACTGTGGTACAGTGATAGCTGCTTACATTGCTTCAGCACTCTGGAAGCAAAGTGATGGAGATTGTACTCAGTTCCTATTTACTTTTTTAGGTAGTATTGGACCCTAATCTAAGGGACCGTATTGCCCACATTTCAGGTGGGTTTTCCCACCCAAGACAGTCTCAAAAATCCTTTATAGACATGCCCAGAAATTTGTCTCCTATGTGATTTTGGAACCTGTTGAGTTCATAGTCAACCTAACCACCATAGCATAGCTACTGTCCTATTTCCTGAATCCCTCTGTTGCTTTGATGGATCCATTTTATAGATAAGAAAAGGCCCTAAAGATAAATGCATTAGCACTTTAGTGGGTTGGTAGGGGAGCACTCATACATAACTTTTTGGACTTACAAGAGTATAGGAATACTAAAGATTAGAGACCTTTCAACAAGAAGGTGCATTGAAATCAGTTCAATCCTTGTTAGTTTGCCTTCGGAATCCCTGAGGCCTCTACCTCATCCTGGCAGCTGTGAACTTCCAGTTTGGCAAGTTCATTTTTGAGAAATGCTGAGATAAGGCTTCTCAAAACTATAGAGTGATTTCTTTCCCCTCCCAAATTTATTTTTTCTAGAATTCCTAAAATCACTTCTTTGCTTAGTTTTTTTTCAAATGAGGTCTGGCAATAATTTATATCAAGAGTACTGTCAGAAAGATATAGTATCTTTAATAGTAGTATCTAATATTTACAGTAGTTCTTGTCAGGAATCACCAAGCACTTTAGTTTTAGTCCTTTAAGCCTGAGAGATCTAAAATCCTCAAATGAAACACTGTGTCACCTAACAGTAAGTTTATCAAAAAGTCCTTAGCTGTTTTCCCATAGCTAGTGAATTCCAGTTTTCTCCAAGTTCACTTATAATCTCTTCATATATGTAAACATGTAGTCTAAATTACAAAATCAGTACCTTAGATGAGAAAGGAAGTACAGATGGGAAAAAAATCTAATGATGATTATTATAGAAATTTATACTTTACAGAGATAAGCATGCCTGGTACAATTATTTATCATTATTACTACTACTACTATTATTATTATTGGTTAAGATTTGTTTATTTATTTCATGCACACCAGAAGAGAGAATCAAATTATATTACAGATGGTTGTGAGCATGTGGTTGCTAGGAACTGAACTCAGGACCTCTGGAAGAGCAGCCAGTGCTCTTAACCACTGAGCCATCTCTCCAGCCCAGCTCTTAAAATTCTCACCTCTACTGTGAAGTTTGAACTGCTATTTTAAACTTTCCTACATTATATCTACTTTTTGTTTCCTATTCAGTCTCAGCTGCTTAAAGGCTTCTGTGTCTAAGGTTGTATTTTGTGGGTTTTGAGCCCCCCACTATGCTGCATTAATCTTGTGTTGGTTTTGGGTGCTAGATGGGTGTTCTCACGACTTGCTAAGGGGGTTCTCTAGATCCTAGCTTACTCTTCATGGCATAGATAATGTTCCCTACAGCCAACAATTCCCTTATTGTTCAATGCTATAAGATGTGGAAATGTGGCAAAATACCTTTAACATATGCCTCTAGGATACTTTTTCCCATGACATGCTTCTAGAGAACCACAGTCTATGTCTGCTCAGCCCAGAGAGGGCATTGACAACAGATCGAAGTTCGTCAAAGTCCAACTTGGGATATCCAGAATCTGGTGCTGTGAGCATCCACTTCTGTATTTGCCAGGCACTGGCATAGCCTCTTATGAGACACCTATATCAGGGTCCCTTCAGCAAAATCTTGCTGGCATATGCAATAGTGTCTGGATTTGGTGGCTGATTATGGGATGGATCCCCAGGTGGGGTAGTCTCTAGATAGCCCATCCTTTTGTCTTAGCTCCAAACTTTGTCTCTGTAACTCCTTTCATGGGTATTTTGTTCCCTATTCTAAGGAGGAATAAAGTATCCACAAGTTGGTCTTCCTTCTTGATTTTCTTGTACAAAGTGCCCCCAATGGAGAAGCTAGAGAAAGTACCCAAGGAGCTGAAGGGGTCTGCAACACTATAGGTGGATCAACAATATGAACTAACCAGTATCCCCAGAGCTTGTGCCTCTAGCTGCATATGTAGCAGAAGATGGCCTACTAGGCCATCATTGGGAAGAGAGGCCCCTAGGACTTGCATACTTAATATGCCAGTACAGGGGAATGCCAGGGCCAAGTAGTGGGAGTGGGTGGGTAGGGGAGTGAGGGATACTTTTGGGATAGCATTTGAAATGTAAATAAAGAAAATATATAATAAAATAAAATAAAATTTAAAAAAGAAATGTATATAAATAAAATAACCAATAAACAAAAGTAATGGCACAGGCCTTTAATCCCAGCACTTGGGAGGCAGAGGCGGCGGATTTCTGAGTTCGAGGCCAGCCTGGTCTACAGAGTGAGTTCCAGGACAGCCAGGGCTACACAGAGAAACCCTGTCTCGAAAAAAAAACAAAAAAAACAAAAAACAAAACAAAAAAAACCCAGAATCTGGTGCTGGTCAGGGAAGCTCAAAAGCAGCTGCATCTCAAAAGCTTACCTCAACAAGGTGCGGATTCCGGGGAAAACTGCAACCAGACTGCTCGCTGTCAGAATCCTAGCCATCCGCTGTTCTTGCCTACCCCGCAGTTGTTGACTGCTTTTGAAGCCCTGGAAGGGAGGGGGTGGGGACCTTGAAAATCTTGCTAGTTTCAGTTTTCACCGGATTTGTCTGGCTTACTTCCCGACTCTCTAGCGCTCCCTCCCGCCAGGAGAAGATGTTTCAACTTGGAGGAAATGGCTACAGCTCAACCAGTAGCACTGCCTCCAGTGACTAGGGCCCGCCCACATCAAACATCAATCAAGAGACTGCTTGACAGGCTTGTCTTTTGGCTAATCCACTGAAGACATTTTCACAATTGGGAGTTTCCTCCTCCAAAACGGCTATAGTTGGTACTGAGTTGACCTAACGGTAGCCAGCACAGCTGCAGGAAGGACAGTCGTCTTTGTAGGCCTTGCTTCCAGCCTTTAAGACCCGAGGCCTTCCCCCAGGACCTATTACACAGCTCCAGGCTTCTAGGAGATCTGTAGTTCCTGACAGGCAGAATTGCCGTGCTGCTCTTAGATGATGCTTCTACATCCCAAGGCATTTTGAGCTATAAACACTTCCCAGAACTATAACATAAGTATCCTGCATCTACCGAGTGCAAACCTGTTTCATTTAAATCCTTCGTGGTGATCTATTTTTTAAGTTGCTTTATTCCGTTTAAAGGCTGGTAATTCCGAATTTACAGAGTACTTCATATTGATACTCTTTGCAGTCTTCTCCCTCTCTTCTTGAAGACGGCCGGGGCAAGAGAGAAACTGTCAGAAATATAATTGAATCTTCAATTATTTGGGCACAGTACACTCAGCTATCAAAGAAAGTGGCACTTTGGTAAAAATAAGGTTAAACTGACCCAAAGAACACGATAAATTTTAGGAACATATGAATTATATGTGCAGCATAATCTCAGTTCATGTGAATTTTTCTCTAGCTACAGAAGAAAAAAATTACAAAGTCTGGCTTTATAGATTAAGATGGTATTATGTGCTACACCTGCAGCTACTGATCTTTTGACCATGTATATCTAAAAGAGGGCAATTTTAAAGTACACTGTCTACTTATTCACTTTGTCTGGAAAGATAAGCATTTAGATATTGATTTTTATAGCTTTATGGACCTTGACTGATGAGTAGAAAGAATGGCCAGGAGCTCAGGAAACAATCATCGGGAGATGTATTTAAGAAGATGGGTTGAGCAGAGCACTTCTCACTCTACTAGGAATCAGTGCATAATCAATGCGCACACAGGGGGATCTGATTAAATTAAATGGGTCACAGAACAGAACAAAAACGTCATGAATCCAGAAAGGGACTGGTAGGGATACAGAAGGGTTGATAGAGACGAGAGGGAGATAAGGAATATTGGGGAGCTAGTAATTGGTTTATATCATATGCCCATATGATATTGTCAAATAACGAAGTAAATGAAAAATATGAAGAGAAAACCAGTAGAAAAGAGTAAATAAAGAGTTCTCTAAGAATAACCCTAGTATTCTTGGTGTCCTCACCTTATTTATTTGTTGGGAACAAAATTAAAGGAGGGGGTGGCTGGTGGCCCTAGGAAAAGTAGGGGAGGAAAAGAAGCCCACTGCCCCGCCAGAGTTTCCCTATTCTCTGGTCAGTCAGGCATGGGAAGGCTGCTACTTACCCTATCCATTCATCCCTGGGTGGGCATTCCTCTATCCCACTCTTCAGGGGGTGGTCAAGAGGCAGCCCTGCCTGGGGACCCCCCTGGAGCTACTTAGCTAAAGTCACCAGGGTTGTGGGAGAGAGGGAATAGGGGAAGAAGTTCCCACCAATAACCAGAGTGCGCAGGGGAACTTGAAGGACAGAGACTGTCTATGGTTTAAGAGTTTTATTATAGAAATGCAGGGCAAAGAGAGAAGGTAGAAGAAAGAGAGAGAGAAGAGAGGAGAAGACAAAGAGAAAAGGAGAGGAGAGAAGACAAAGAGAAAGGGAAGAGGAGAGAGAGAGAAGTGAGAGGACAAAGGAATAAGAGTAAGAGAGGAAGATAAGAGAGCGAGGTGTGGGCTGAGCACCCCATTTTATGGTCTTCACTGTTGCTAGGTTACTGGGGAGGAGTTTAGCCTGAAAGTCAGAAGCTTGGGCCATTGCTTATGTGACCACTGACCATGCTTCTCTTGTGGGGGCTGTGGGAGGTGGTACCTTAGGCAGGGGCTGGAGTTCCCGGAGCATGAGGGAAACGCCTACCGTGTCATGTAGGTGAATTATGACCATGGGGGGGCGGGGGGGTTCAGACCTCAGCTCAACTGGAGACCAGCCTGCATTTCCCCACATTTATTAATGAGTTTTATGAAGCTGTTTTAAGTGTACCATGTGCTTTGCTGTATTTTACCTCCATACCTTCATATTTCTTCCTCTTCCCTCTCCTTCTAGTCTCCTTCCTTTCTTCAGATTGTCTCATTGTCACATGCACACACAGAAAAGGAAAAAGAAGAGGGGGAGAGAGAATCTAAATAGAATCTAGGAACCACATGTAAGAAAACATTTGATACATTGTTTTTTTGGGTCTCGCTCATTTTGCTTAACATGGTCTCTAGTTGATTCCATCTTCTTTCAAATGATGTAAATTCTTTATGGCTGATTAAACCTCCACATTGTGTATTCATGCCACACGTTTATCCCCCTGTGCATTTGTTTACCTGTGCCTAAACTGGCCTCATGACTTGAATATTGTGAATAATGCAGTCACGGCAGATGGGCAGGTATTGCTGTGGCTTGCTGAATTTGAGTATGCTCCCTGGAGTAGGGCATCTGGATTTTGTGATGGTGTCTTTGCAGTTTTGTGAGTAGCGTCCACACTGATTCTTATGCTGTCAGAGTAATTTCTATTCCCACCAGTCAGGAATGAGTTCCCTCTTTTTTTTTTTTTTTCTCTACACCTTCAACATCCTTTACTCTTACTTAATTTCTGAATAACAGCAATCAGACTCATAGAATATTAATGTACTTTTGATTTGCATTTCCCTGATGGCTAGGCATGTTGAATATTTCTTCATGATTTTTTTTTTTTTTAAGGAGTCTCATGTTGTCTAGGTTGGAATGTCACTCCTGTAGTTGAGGGTGTCCTTGAAGTGATCCTCTTGCCACCATCTCCCAAGTTCTGGATTATGCCTAGTTAATATGCTGCTAGAAGTCCAACTGAGGCAGGAATCCTATCAGCACAGATACAGCCCTGGCCTTCCTGTATTATTGGCTACTTTGAAAGCTTGTCATTCATTTGCCCATTAATTTACTGGGTTGTTTGCTTTTTTTTATTTTTTATTTTTAGAGTTGACTTTTTCAAGTTCTTATACATTTTATATATGATTTCTCTGGCAGATGTATAGCCACCAAAGATTTTATACCGTTCTGTGGGTTATCAAGGAAACGTGGTTGTTTCCTTTTCTATGTAAAACCTATTAAGTTTTATGCAGTTTTATTTGTCAATTTTTGATACTGCTTTCTGTAGCTTTAGATTTTTTAAAACCTACTTTAGTAAGGGTTCTCAAATGCTTTGGCCCTCTTTCTAGCCCACCATCCAGTGGTAGGGGAGAAAATATGGTAAATAGGACTTTAGGGATGTAGACCTGTTTAAAAGTAGTTCTTTGGGGTGCCTCCAATCCATTCTCAGGATACTAGAAGTCTAGTTCAGTAGTGTCAGGTTACCAGGAGTCCAGATCCAAAAGTGTCACCAAACATGAAAAAGTAGTGGTCCAGTGGAAACAGCCAGGCCCCTGCTAGATCAGCACAAGTCAGCAGGAGCAACCGGTTGGAATATCAGGAGACATTCTCTTCGATGTCTCTCTCTACAAAGTGAGTATCAGTGAAGAAAGGAGACCATTAAAGAGCTGTACAGTAGGCAATGGAAGCACCCCATCACTGTCTGTTGGGTCCTATTTATACTCTCTCCAAACATGACATGTCTTCTCATGGGTCTGCTTCAGCAAAACATCACATAACTCTTCATCAGCAAAACATCGCAGAGTCTGCTTCAGGAAAGCATTGCATGATACAACCAGACAATTCCAGCTTCCTGAAGTAGTCAAGGTTTTTTTGTTTTGTTTTGTTTTTTGTTTTTTGATTTTTTTTTTCAAAAATTTGTATTTAGGTTTGTTTGTTTCTTTTTTTTTTCAGTAGAAATTTAGGATTTCTTTTTCACCTTTTCCTGTGAAGAAGGTCATTGGAATTTTTATGAGGGGTACATAGATCTGGAGATTACTTTTGGCAATTTTAGGCAGTTTTACTTTTAATTCTTATGAATATGGGTAGTCTTATAGATAAAATAATCCAGCCTGGTCTACAGAGTGAGTTTCAGGACAGCAAGGACTACACAGAGAAGCCCTCTCTCGAAAAAAGAAGAAAGAAATAAGAAATAAGAAAGCAGAAAGCAGAAGCAGAAGCAGAAGCAGAAGCAGAAGCAGAAGAAGAAGAAGAAGAAGAAGAAGAAGAAGAAGAAGAAGAAGAAAACAAACAAAAAAGAGATTTGAAAGACTGCAGAAACTAAGAAGTGATAAATTTACTTTTTTTTTTAAATTTTATTTCTTATATGTAAGTACACTGTAGCTGTCTTCAGACACTCCAGAAGAGGGCGCCAGATCTCATTAAGGATGGTTGTGAGCCACCAGAAGTGATAAATTTACATTCGGCAAAGTAGCCTTCTACTTTGTAATTAACCCGACCTTTCTCATGTGCCAGAAATAAAAGTGTTAGGAAGAATTCAGAAAGGGGGAAAATAATAAACCTAGAAATAAGCCTAACCAAGGAAGCTAGAGACCCCTCTAATATAATGAAAAATTTCAAATCCTGAACAAGGCAACTGAGAGAACAGCAGTGTCTTACATGTGTGCTCAGTAATGACTGGTTACTTCTGCCAAGGACACAAAGTAACCCATTCATGAAGGGGTCACCTTTCCTCAGCAACCCACGAGCCTGCCCATGGGATGATGGGCCGTATGGCCCTCTGAAAGCTTTCAGTTATTTTTGTCAAAATAAGAACAAAATAGGTCTTTTCTTTCTCTAACAGAAGCAATTGGATTTACTCCAAAATTGTAGGAGTTTGCGTGTAGTTCCTGCAGTTATTTTGCCAGCCACTCTTGTAGTCCTTAGCCTGTCACTGCAATGGGAACTGTGGTTGAGTTGACCTGGTTAAAAGCCCAAATGATGGAGTCACTGGATGTGGCGACTGACTGACATCCAGATTTTATTTCTGATCCAGGTTGTAAACAATTGTCAGAGTTGATGTAAGTCGTTCAGAGCAATATACAAACAGTACGTGCGGCTGCCAGAGCTCAGATAGGCCAACATTATATAGCTCACTGCTTTCTTAGTAGTCAACACTAGAAGATTTAATAACTTGTGAAGCATTTTAGAGTTAGTGAAATTCTCCTGAGATAACCTCTCAGTTTCTTTCCATTAATTAATAAATTTATTCACTTTACATCCAGATTGCAGCCCTGCCTCCTTCTAGTCCACCCCTCACACAGCCCCTCCATGTATTCCTCCATCCCACCATCTCTCTATCACTCTACCCCTTTCTCTTCTGAGAAGGGCAAACAAAGGCACCCCTCTCCAGGTACCAACCCACCCTGTCACATAAAAATTTTTAAGAAACTCTTCTCCTGTAGGTATTAAAACATTTAGGGTCAGCTACTTTCTCCTCACTCAGGACTACTGTGTTAACATTAGAATAGGCTTTCATTATGGCCACCTAGATGGTAATGGTACCACACTTGGACCCCTTCTTATACTAAGTTTGGAAAGAATGGCAGCTGCATTTCTGTGCATACCAGGTGGAGGAAGCATATACCTTCTGGTACTCATATTGACTAAGTGATTGTTATGGGGTAAAAATGCAGAAACCACTGAACACATTCAATGTTCTGATTGAAAGTTTGTATAAAGCTGGTATCTGTTTGTAGAGATACACTTCTCATAGAGAAGCCCTTAATATTATTTCAGGGACTTTTTAAAGAGAAAGAACAGCGTTCCTTTCTCTTTTGGGTCCTGTCTGCGCTGTTGCAGGGAGGCTGCCCAGCCTAGTGAACGGAACCAATGCTGGACCTGGAGGTAGTGCCTGAGTGCTCTCTGGGGACCGAGCAGTGGGAATTCATGCTGGGGATGCCTCTGGCTCAGGCAGAAGAACTGTCGCATTATCAAAAATGTCCAGGTTCTCTACAGTGAGCAGTCTCCTTTAAGCTATGACCTCATCCTTAACCTGACTCCGGATGCGATCCAACTACTGTTGGATGCTTTCAATCAGAGACTTAAGGTGATTGAAGTTTATGATTTGAAAAAGGTAAAATTAAAGTATTGTGGAGTGTATTTTAACTCTCAGGCCATCACTCCTACCTTTGAGCAAATTGACCAGTCTTTTGGTACAACCCTAGACAAAAGCAGTTCCCCTGCTGGAGTCGCTGCTGCCTGTGGAGCTGGTTTACACTGGGAAGCAGCTTCCAGTCAACTGTGTCGTTCTTTCTTACTTATCCACAGTGTACAACTCTTCTGAGCAGCTCTTCCACCTCAGCTTCCGAGGACCAGCTTTCTCTTTTCAGTTAGAATCATGGACGGAGGCTCCCAAGTATGAGGTCAATTTTGCCCATGGTCTAGCTTCTCTTCAGATACCCCATGGTGCAACTGTAGAACGAATGTACATCTATAGTAGACACAGCCTCCAGGATGCCAAGGCTCCTGTGATGCCCCTAAGCTGTTTCCTGGGGAATATATGTGCTGAAAGTGTAGATGTTCTTCCAGATGGAACTGGACCCTGAGGGTTGGGACTTCGCTTGCTTGCTGCAGGTTGTGGACCTGGAATGTTAGCAGATGCCCACATGAGAGCATTTGAGCGTGCAGTATATTTTGGTGATTCTTGCCAAGATGTTCTTTGTATGCTTGGCTCTCCACACCAAGTCTTCTATAAATCTGAAGACACGATGAAAATTCACTCTCCTTCCCCTCCTAAACAAGTTCCATCCAAGCACAACAGCTACTTTTTTAACTACTTCACTCTTAGAGGGGACATCCTGTTTGGTGCAAATACACACAAAGTGAAGAAGTTTGTCGTCCATACCAATTACTCTGGCCATTATAATTTTGACATTTACCACCACTGTGAGTTCAAGATCCCACTAGCCATAAAGAAAGAAAATGCAGGTGGTCAGACAGAAATGTGCACAACCTACCGCATCCAGGAGCTTCTGGGCCATCCTGTGGAAAAGCCTGTTCTCTTGCACAGGTCCTCATCCCCAAATAACACCAATCCGTTTGGCTCCACGTTCTGTTTTGCCCTCAGCAGATGATCTTTGAGGTCATACAGAACAACCACATTGTCTCAGTGACCCTGTATGCCCCTCCCCCCCCAGGCCTGATGCCCACCTGAGAACAGCAGAGCTGCCCTAAGGATATCACTGTGTTTTCCCTGACCATGGAACTGTGCGTCACATCCAGCTCAGTGGTTTTCTGTGCCACCCTGTGTGTTTGCTTGGGCACCTTGGCAGTGTTGAAGGCCCCTGGGACTCAGAAGGGTTTTGGAAGTAGGATTTGGACTGAGTCCTCTGTCTTGGACAGAGGACCCAGATAATCTTACTAAGCCTGCTGTTGCTAGGAGAGAACACAGTCTGCAAAGAGAAGCACACACTTTGAGCCTTGATGAGGGCTCTCTTAACTAACATGTAATAAAGGACACTGTCCTGCACACATCAGGAAGATGGGACTCTTTTTTTCTAGCTAAGAAAATATTCCCAGGATGAGAACAGGGTCCTGCTTTTGGCCCAATATTGACATGTGACCATTAAGGTGAGCAGAGCAGATAGTGTGTTTGTAGTACTTGCCTGAAATATTTGCACTACATCCACTTTAGTGACTTGATGAGCTGGCTGTGGCTGGTGTGGCCCACTGCCTTTCCCTGCTTCTCCTGTGTGAGTGTTCCTGCCATGCCCAGGTGACATACCTAAGTGTTTGAAATAGTTTTCTACCAGGTATGTATCAGGCCTGGTTCCCACTGCTGCTCTGGGAGCCAGCCTTTAAGGTCACCTGAGTCTCTTGGTCCAACCTGGCTGACAGGGCTGCATGTCTCCATCTTGTTTACCTCCTTTATTTAATGCCAAAGTGTTAGCCAAAGACACGTTCCCCCTGTTGTTATATTACAGCATCGTGTTATGCACTGTGGGCCAGCTCCTTGCCCCAGTTCTGGGCACTGGCCTGGCTTGACCTGGCTAGTTGCTTTAAGGCCTAGGGGCTCAAGGAATACCTAGCTGCTTGGGTTTTTTACATGGGTCTTGCTAATGGGAAGTAGCATATATGTGCTTTAAAATAGTAATCCTTTTGAAAAGAATAGAGTCGAGAAACATAATTTTATCCCATTTTTAATGTTTTGATCTAGCAAGAACTTGTGATACATAGATGACAATTTGTGAGTTTTTCAAATGTATGTGTGTACAGATTTTGTAAATAATGATTTTTGTAATGAATTAAAACAAACAAACAAATAAACAGAAAGAACACAGAGAAACTCCTGGCTGGCAATTGCAGGTAGAAGCAAGCAAGAAGTTTAGCAAAAGCGGAGACCATGCAGTTAGCTGGGGCGTTTCCACCCTGAACAGAGTTCTAGAACAGATTTGGTGCTTTCCCACAGGACTTCTCAGGGTAGGGGTAGAAACCAAAGGTGGCTGCAGCTGAGACAAGATGAAGAAGCCTTCACCCTGTTACAGCATCAGTGCTGTTATGAAGCCTATGCTGACTCTGTCTTGTAAAGAGAGTTTATATGGTAATACATTTCATTGCACATAATGAGCAGATACATTATATATTATAACAGGTCACAGGGAAACGACACTGGATAGATTAGATAGACATTCCAAGGTGTGAGAAGTTAGTTTACTGAAGCAAATGTCTGTTTATAGTGTTTCAGAGTGTTTTAATAGCAATAATAAAAATGTGAATAACTTCGGCTATTACAAGAAGACTCAGGAAAATCTCGGGGCTATGCATTGACACCTTCCTCCTAACCCCTTTTTCCAATAAATAAATACAGTTCTTAAATTGGGATTGTTTCAATTTGGAAAATGCTTTAGGGATTTCAGTGTTTCTCTATCAAAAGACTACCTTTGGGAGCCAAGGAGAAAAAAAATTAATGATGATGAGAACTGTGTTAAAAAGACACCCTCTTGAGGGGCCTCAGATGTCTGTAATAGTGATTCTCATGCAGCCTTTGGCACCTGAGGTGAGTGAGCAAACCATTTTTGAATGTTGTCAATAAGCTTGATTCAGGTGAGGTTAGCTATTTTGATTGAGTGTTTTCAGATGCGTTTCTAGTGAAACAGGGCTTGGATCCTCCACGTTCAGTCTCATGCCATGCTTTAAGAAGATCCTCTATAGTCAAACAAGTTCTCCTATGTTGATTGCCTTCATTCAGCAACTCACATTCCCAAGAGTACTATAGTGTGTGGCTTTTTGGGAACCACAAGGTCATAATTTACTGCATTAGTTGTACCTTGTTAGTGTTGTCGGAAATAAAGAATACATTGATTGATAGCTATTGTTTTTTGCCTAGCGTCTCTGTGTCTTCTGGTGTATAGAATTTTGTCTTGACAAAAGTAACCTAATAAGACATTGCCTAAGATAGTTTTTTGCTGGGACAGCAGTCTCTCTATTATAATCATATTAAGGCTACCCGCTCTTCTAAGACTTAATTTTAATTTGCTGTTGATAATATATAAATATATCTTAAATTTTTCTTTTTCGTATTTGTCTTTTATTCTATGAAGTTCTGAACAGCCACCAAACGCAGACACTATTGCAGACACCAGCAAGATTCTGCTGACAGGAGCCTGATATAGCTGTCTCTTGTGAGACTATGCCAGTGTCTGGCAAATACAGAAGTAGATGCTCAGTCATCTATAGGATGGAACACAGGGCCCCCAATGAAGGAGCTAGAGAAAGTACCCAAGGAGCTGAAGGGGTCTGCAACCCTATAGGAGGAACAACAATATGAACTGACCAGTACCCCTAGAGCTTGTGTCTCTAGATGCATATGTAGCAGAGGATGGTCTAGTAGGCTATCAATGGGAGGAGAAGCTCTTGGTCTTGTGAAGATTCTATGCCCCAGTACAGGGGAATGCCAGGGCCAAGAAGTGGGAGTGGGTGGGTAGGGGAGCAGGGTGGGGGGAGAGTATAGGGGACTTACAGAGAGAGGGAACTAGGAAAGGGGATAGCATTTGAAATGTAAATGAAGAAAATATCTAATAAAAAATAATAAAATAAAAAAATTAAAAGAGAAGTTCTGAAAAGTTCTATGATTTATAATGTCTTTGGATTTAAGACAGATACTTGTTTTGCTGAAATGATTTTTTAAAGATTTATGTGTTTATTTTATGTACATGAGTACTCTATCTGCATGTACACCTGCATCCCAGAAGAGGACATCAGATTACATTACAGATGGTTGTAAGCCACCATTTGGATGCTGGATATTGAACTCAGGACCTCTGGAAGAACAGCCAGTGCTCTTAACCTCTGAGCCATCTCTCTAGTGCTATTGAGATATTTTTGATGCTGTTTTTATAGAGTCTCATTTTGTAGCATTGGCTGGTCTGGAACTGACTGTATTGTATAGATCAGGTTTGTCTTGAAAGAATATTTCTGAATATAACCTTGTTTTATCAAATGTAAAACAATCAGTTTTCTCTATGATTAGAATTGAACAAAAATCAAACCTGACCTTCTGTTGCTTATAAATCTCACGAGTAAGATTTGAAACAAAATTTCTAGTATATTTTTAGTTTTTGTTTTATGCAAAGAACATACTAAAATAATATGTATACTTTAATTTACTTTGTTAAGTTAGGTTAATACTACATTAGCGAAAATAATATTATTTTCCTCAAGTGGTATTTCCTTCTATATTTAGTCTATTTGCTGTTTTAGATAAATATGCTGGTATAATTAGTGAGCCATTAAGTTTTGTTTATTAGAAGAATGCATAATTAAGTAGCAAATGGTATTAGCTGATCTCAAGTCTGGCAAGAGTCTGTATTCTTTAATTATCATTAAAATGTTCTCTCCTATTAGTATTCTGCATCTGCTCATGTGTCACATACACATTTATCCTTCTCATGGCTATAAGGATATACTCTTCCCCATTATCCACTGTAGCATAACACTTGTTTTTAATGAAATATTAAAGAAAATTTAAACATGAAGTTTAATAAATTGTTATAGAGTAGTTACCTATATACTCCTAGTCAAGTAAGAATTCATTACTATTATTTGACATTGGTTTTTCATGGCTACTTCTTTTCCTCACTAATGGTTACTATTATTTTTATTTTAAATTTAATTTTTATTAATATTTTATTATCTAGACATGCATCACTAAATAACATTTTAATTTGTTGCTTCTTAGAGTTTATGCTAATGATAGCAGAGACTATATATCCTATTGTAACAGGCAATTTCTATTTAGCCTTATGTTATTTAAATTAATATTACATGTTTTTGTAGTTTAATTATCATAAAATATTCCATTATATGACTATGCCCTGTTTTGCCTATAAATGTATATTAAAGGTGTTTCCTATTTGGGTTTTTGTTAACAAAGGTCTTTTAAAATGTCCTATTTTATTCATTATAATTTTGTCTTTCCTTATATAAATATCAAGTAATTTTAGTTGCTCTATAGCTCTATGCTAGGTTACAAGTAGTGGTAGGAAACGTCCTTTGTTCTTAAAAAAGAATCAATAGCAGCAGCAACAGTAAAACCCTGCCTCCTTTCTGATCTCTTGCCACGTAAGATTTAGAATCAGCTTGTCACACTGACCTCACTACTGGCATTATAACTATCATTATATTCATTCTGTAATTAATTCTGAATGAATTGGCATCTTTATAGTACTGAGTTTTCTAATCTATAAACATACTATATATCTCTGTTTAATTAAATTTGTTTAACATTTATGGTTTTCCTCATAGAAGATTTACAACTTGGGGGACTTGTTTTCATCCCATTGTGTTTTGTGTAGCATAGATATTACACTGTGGCTGCATCCCCAAGTGGCTGATTGCTTACATGATATGAGGCTGGACACTTAACCTCTTCCTCTTGGGTCCCGATGGGTGAAGTATTGGCAGTGAGGTAACAGTGAGGTAACTGTGACATGAAGTGTGGTTCACCTCTCCTAAGCTTGGAAAGTAGGAAGCACTTGATGGGGGGAACTTTCTCTTGGATTATGAAAATACATAAATTATTTGATTCATTCTTTAAAATTATTTTAGCTCACTAATACTATAGTGAAAGTAGTTTTGATGATAATGTGTTTAAATTGAATCCACATTTTTTGCTACATTTATCATATAGGTAGGATCTGTGCTTCCTTATTGTAATACTTATATTCTTCAGTCATATACTCATAGCTGTTTTCATACAGATCTTATGCTTCTGATATTTTAAAAGATATTATATGCTTTCCTATGATTAGCAAGCCTTCTTTTTCCATGGCAATGTTTAATTGATCATTGTTAGTATAAGTAAGTGTATTGAGTATTTAAAGAATCATCCCGCTGGCTTCCCTACATAATTCTCATATATGTGCACATGTGTGTGTGTGTGTAAATTCCCCCTCATAAATTCTAGTTGCTTTCTCACTATCAGCTGAATGGCAGGATCATACTTTCAGTTTTTATGTATTGGCCTTAGAGTTTCTACTGTTTTTCCTACTTTCCCATCCATGGGGGTTACATTCCAGGACCCGAAGTGAATACCTTAAATATTTCATAATAGTAAAGCTGATATATATTATGTTTTTTGCATGCTATGATAAATATCTTATTAATAAATTAAGTATAAGAGATTAACAATTGTATATTCTAAGATTGATTTGAATAATATCCTTCTCTGAAACTGTTCCATTGTGCCACACTCTGCCACAGCAGTGTGCCCCTCCAATGGCACACATGGTGCCTTCTTCTTGTAATAATGTATGGTTCATATCACACCTGTGTGCTGAGATGACACGAGGTGAATGATCACAGTTAAGTCACCCTGTAAAGGTTGCTTCAGCACAGGTACTGTGGTACCTGACAGTTGATCTAACAAGCAAGCCAACTACTGCATGCCCAGTGGGCAGGTAACATGCACAGGCTGTGACAGGTCTTAAGCCATTTAACACTGCAGCTCATCATACCTCACAGAATATACCTCTAGCTCCCTCTCTTTAACCTTCTCAGCTAGTTCCAGGGCAACCACAGCTGCCTTCTGCACTCAACAGAAGTGATTCACGAGGCTATGAGCCTCATGGGATTAATGAGACTAGTCCATGTTTTCCTTAAAGCTCCTCTTTCATTATGGTAAATCCATACAATGTCCTGCCTTAAACCACTGTCTTATCTAAGGTATGATAATATATTCTTAACTGATTTCTGCACTCTACCCCTATCTAATTTCAGACTATTTTGTAATAGCCACCAGAATTATCCCTACCTCATGATTGCATTTTCTGACATTATTCTTAATTTTTACTGCAGAGCCTTCATGTTGTTAATATATATGCACTTATTCATGTTTGTATTTTACATTTTAACACGTACATTTATTTATGGGATAATATATGCCTTTCAGTACACTATTCAATGTATACTATCAGGTCAGGTTAATTGCCTCATCCTGTTTGGGTCATGTATCATTTATGTGTGTTAGGATCACTCAGACTCCTATCTACTGGTTATATTTTTATTTTTAATTCTTTTTTTTTTTTGAGAATTTCATGCATGAGTGACTTAGAAAGGTCTAGAACCATCACTGTTGCTGATGTCCTCTAGATGCTTGGGTCCCTCACATTCCTCTGGCCGTGTCTTATCTCGTTACTGTTTCTTGCCACTGTGCCTACTGTGTTCCCTTCACTGTTGGTCCACTGTGCTAGGAATGCTCTTCACATAGGCTCCTTGTTCAAGCTGTTTGCTCTTTTGTTGGACAGTCTTCACTGGTGACTCTGTTGTGACTTGTCCTCCTTTTGTTCTTTGCTGACTTGTAACTATCTTAGGGTTCTTTTCAGATCACTTTGCTTGGAATCCCACAGTGTCCACTCCGTAGTAGCAGCCCCTTTTGTACTTCAGTGTTAGATGTAATCATACAAGGCTCTACCCTCCAAACTTCTCAAGGTTTTGCAGTTTCTGTAACTCGTCAGTGAAGCAAACTCATTTTATAAATGATGAGTGATGCACTAGGAACATCCAGACTGTGAACTCACCCTTATAATCAAATAATAACACCTGTTTATGAAGTAACATTAAGTGCCTATTGTTTGTGTTGATAATCTGTGTGTGTCATTTACCTAGTTACCATGAGCTCATGCAACATCTGGTAATGGCAGTTTGACTATTTGTCCTAGAAGATAGCACATTGAAAGCCACACACCAATATAACATTGAAACTATGCATATACAAATCTCAAGAGCATACAGATGGATATTATACATTATTCTTAGACATGAACTTATCAAAAAGTGAGTAAGCAAGTTACAAAAACAATACAAAGATCCTTGTCTTCAATAGAGTTTAAGATTTTGGTGTTGGGTCATCATAGCTATCATGCATCCCTGTCTAGGTATTTAGTCAAGTCGACAGATAAAATTAGGCACCATGAGGGTGCACCAGTCCTGGCCTTTCCTTTGTCTTTTTGGAGGTCAACTATGAGGCTCCTTTCAAGGTGTTGGCAGGATAGGACCAACTCTGGGCTGACTTGAGTTTATTTGCATTTTACTTTATTATCTGTGTTGTGAATACATTTTCCTACTTTTCAGTGTTAAATGAGAATGATGGAGAATATTTCACACCCATCCGCCTTTCCCAAGGATTTCCTGTCCATTGTTAGCTAGACTTGGCAGAAGGTAGACTGATCTTGCCTGGCTTACTACAACTTGCCCTAGAGCCTTTCTAAAGCCACCTCTATTACTCTATCTGTGTTTCAAAGCAAAATGTTCTTGTTTGTAAAGTTTAGACTCTTGAGAATAAGATGTTTCTCTTACTTAAAGGTGGAGGAGGGAGGACTGTTTGGTCTTTTGTAATGTTAATGGGAATCTTGTCAAACAACATGGTTTTTCTGGGTTCTATATTTGTATCATGAATTACATCAAGACAGACTTTAATGTTATACTTGTCTCTTTCTCCTCATAATGAATTAGATTTGGTTGCAGTATAAAGTCTTTTTGATTTATTGTGTAATTAAATTTGTTAAGCTTTGAGCTACTACTGCATGATTTTAAAAATCTTACATCATACATTGGTCTAAAGTCTTCATCGTCAAGTGAGGACTTGGTTGAGTCCTGAATTTTTTCATAAATAGAGTTGCTCCAGTTCACATGAATCATCTCATTGCCCACTTAGTTACTAAGCCCCCTTTCATATGTTAATTGAGGGTGGAATTGATGGTCATTTTCATTGTCAATTCAGTATCCTAAAAGAAGAGAAAGGTTGGCTAAATCTTTTCCTGCTGGTGTGCATGTGTGCATGCATGTGAGTTTGTGTGTGTGTATGTGTGTGTGTGTGTGTGTGTGTGTGTGTGTGTGTGCTGGCAACAAGTTCCCTTGCTAGTTTGAAGTAAGCATCATCTATCATCCTTGATTACTCCTTTGATACCACATGTCCAGCTTACTAGGAGTTCATATGTATTTATTAGAATATACCTGACTCTCAGCTCCAATCCTCTGTAACTGACAGGCCACTGCTTTGAGAATTTGAGCATACAAGATGGGACAGGAACACAAGCCCAGCATCCTTAATCTCTGCATATGTAAGATAAATCTATGATCTTATCCTTGAATGCAGATTCTTGGCACAAAGGCTGTGGCAGAATAAATCACACGATGGAGGACTTCTCCCCATCTCCTGAGAACTTGCAAAAGTCAGAAAATTAGGGGGATTTCAGGCTCTATACCTCCTGTCATGTGGCACATAGCAGTGGCAGCTCTCTCCCTCTGCCTATGTCTCTCTCTCAACTTTCTCTCCTAATGATCCCCTCTCAAGGATTTTTCAGGAATACCATTTTCGTTCTCTCTCTAGGCCTCACTATCTTGCAGGCCCCACCACACTGAGCTGTCTTTTGTTTGTTTTGTTTATCTAGGCTCTGAGGAGTCACCTTAGATCCTCAGGAGAGGAAAAGATGCTTTCCCATTGTACCCAGCCGTAGCTCCTTTATGTGCTATGTATTTCTTAACTGTCACTGTCTGACCTTGAGCTTGCTTTGTGTTTAAAGCAGTCTCTTATTTACCCCTTCTGCCTTTCTCTATGTTTTCGGATTTGAGCAGCTCAGTCTTTAACTAGATATCTAGTCTTTCAGGTGACTCCATCTGTATTGAATCTAAACAGCAGCAGCAGCAGCAGTTCATCTTTTGACTTATGTAAATTGAGTGGGATGTTTTTCTGCACTGTCCTGGTGGACTTTTCTTTGGTTTTATATCTTGTGACTCATTGTAACCAGGTTGTAGGCAATGTTATCAAACAGCTATTTTTTGTACACTTATGTATACTTCAAATAGGTACTATATGCTGCTGTGTTAAGATATGAAGTTCATATAATTTCTGAAGACATGAAAAGGTAGTGATAGTTTATGGAACATCCATGTACCAGTCATAATACATGAATATTTTGTATTATGTTGGGAAACTTCGGGTGTCTTCCTGGGCAACAACGCATTAGAGAGGTATCCCTCACTGACCAATAGGAATCTGGTATATATAATATATACCTTTCATTTCTCCTACCTCCTTCCAGATTTTTCCCACATTCCTACCCAACCAACTTCATGTTCTATCTCTTTCATGAGAACCAGAGCTGAAGATCCAATAAGATAAGCTAAAATTAACAGCCAGCAACACAGGAGAAAACAAAAGAAAAGGCACACAGCAAAGCTTGGAGTCCATTTTTGTGTTATTCATCCATTGCAGGGCATAAGGCCTGCCCTGAAGTGTGGTTGACACACCCAGTGACACTTCACTGGAGAAAGCTGATTTTCCCTTTGCCAGTGGGGATCAACTACAGATAACTTCTTGGTTAGGGCAGGAGCCCATGTCTACTTCCTCTCTCAGTGCTGGGACCCTGTCTAGTTTGAACCTGTGTAGGCCTTGTGTATGCTGCCACAGTCTCAGTGTGTGCACATGTGTATCAGTCCTGTTGTGTCTAGAAGGCCCTGTTTCCCTGGTGTCATCCATCACCTCTAGTTCATACACTCTTTCTGCCTCCTGTTCTCTGTAGATATTGAACCATGACGGGAGGGCTTTGATGAAGATACCCCATTTAGAATTGAGTGCTCCAAAGTCTCTCATGCTCTGCAGTGTCCAGTTGTGGGTCTCTGGGGTAATTCTCATTTACTGAAGGCTATGGTTTGGGTGAGGCATGGATTTCTGAGGTTTCCATTCGATATCCTAATGCTTCTCATTTCCAGAAAAAACAGTTTTGATACTGCCATTTTTACACTATCATCTATTCAGTAAGCAAAATGACTTACATTAATGGCAAAATCATCATTTCATTATTCCTTCTGTAATTATTTATTGAAAAGCTTTATGGTAGTTTATAGTCTTAATGGATTTGCTAATGTTCCCCGATGAGTCTTTAGGTAATAGTTCAACTGTATTTGTTGTTATTGCTATTGTCTTTTGTTTTTTGTTTCTTTTGTGTTATTGTTTTTTTGTTTTGGGGAACAGGACCTTCTGTATTCCAATTGGCTTTGAATTTATGGCAGTCTTCCTGTCTCAGCCTTCGAGTGCTAGAATTATAGGTGCCCACCACCTAGCCTGGCTACAAAGAATGTCCTTCATTTCTGATGATATAGGTACAGTTTGAAAAATCTGGATTAAACATTAATAATAACTTCTGAAGCAAAAATTACAATCATAAATATTTAAAAATAAATCTGAGATGTCAGTATAGTAGCTCATGGCTATAGTCCCAGCTCTTGCAAAGCTGAGGCAAAAGGATTGCTGCAAGTTTGAGAAAATCCTGGGCTTCAGAGTGAGTTCCAGGCCAACCTGGGCTGCAGAGTGAGACTGAGAATAAAAAGGAACTTGAAATAACCGTGTAGATATTCTTATACCATTGGTATCGCAAGGCTCAGGAGTGATGTGAGATCTGAAGAGGTCCCACACCGTGCTTTATCTGACTGCTCCTTCTCTCCTCTTCATAGGTTACTAAGTGTGGTGTGCTGTGCTCTGGATGCGCTTCTCTTACTGGAGGCTCAGTATCAAATATCTAACATGTTATTACATGCTCAAGAAGAAAATACCTTTGAGATCTCGGAGAACCACAGGTTAGAATAAACAAACACACAACAACATCAACAACAGCAGACAGGGCAACATTAGAATGATAGAGTCAGCAGCTCACCTTACAAATTATTTGAAACTAACTTTCAGTTGGAATTACTGTGTTTAAATGAAAGACCAGAAAACCATTCAAGGATGAATGTCCCGGAAAGATAATGGTATATGTTTTTGGAGAGTACTACATGTAATGTTTATTCCTTTTGACTTAGTATTTTTTTCTTTAGTTTTCACAAAATCCTACTACTTTTAAATTCATACTACATTTTACAGTGACCCTTTGAATACAATGCTTGGTTTGACATCTCTCTTAGAGCCATACTGTTTCCAGTTTCCTAATTATGTCAGCTTATAGCTATATATTCTGATTATCTGCCAAGTGACGGTTAGATCTTTTTCTTTCCCTACTTATGAATCACACTTGCCATTACCTCAATCTGGCTGACATTAATAGAGCACACATTCAGTGGCCATCATTGCTCTCATGTCTGTAATTCAGAGCATAATAGCATACCTCCTACCCACTAGGTCATGGATAGGGTATTTCATTGGATGTTGAGGTTTAATATAAAAAGGAAACATTATTAGCATCAGAAACTTCTCATCAGCACCTTGTGTGTTGTAGACTCAGGCCACTGTAGAGCACAGGCCAAGCTTTTGTCTCCTTGGCTGTCAGCCTAGTTTTCAATGGCTGAGCCATGTCTCCAGCCCAATAGGAGTTTTCTTAATTCGGTCATTTCAGAAATAATATGGGTCCTAATCTCATTTCTGTAACTATAGGATCATTTATCACGGAAATTCTCTTATTAATCTCACTAGTCTCATGTCAACTATTAATCAATTGTTTCCTCTTTACCAAAGAAGTGGTAATATATATCTAAAAAAATGAATATAGCCTTCTGTACTGTAAATACTGATGGCCAGTATGTTTTGAAGATACTTTTTTGTTTCTGTGTGTGTGTACATGGTATGTTGTGTATGTGATATGTTGTGTATGTGTTGTATGTGTATGTGATATGTATGTATGTATATTTATGTATATGTGTGTGTATGATTTGTGAGTATGTATGTGTGTATGTGTGTGTGTATGTATGTATGTATAGTATACATGTGTGTGTATGTGTATGTGTGTTTTTTTGCAATCTAGTGACATGATGTAAAAATCAAACCATATTCATTTAAGAAGACAGGAAAATTGATTTATATTTTCTTTCAGGAACTTTATAATTGATGGATTATCAGTAGAGAGAAATCATGTTCTCGTAAGGATTAATCTTATTGGTGGACCTTCAGAGCGGATATTGCCTCCAAGGATGCTTGAGAAGGTAAGTGAAATATTTTGACACGTTTATAGCACTAAACAACATTTTCCAAGTGACTACACACCAGTATTCCATTTTTGTGGCTTGACAAACTTTTCAAAATGGATAGGCTCACTCAAAACAAGAGTAGTCTTGTCTCCAAGAGCGCATGAGAAGCCACTGTGTGTGCAAGAGCAGTAGATTATTGTTTGATTATATACTTGTCTTTATTCTGTGTGTCCTTGCGTATTTGAACTTTGAAGTTTCTCTTTGTCACAGTCCTTCCCTCTTGTGTAAATACAAGTCCTTCCCTCTTGTTTTGTCTTATGGAGTCCATATGGTACTTATGGAGGATGGCTGTCCCTAAGAACTTACTTTCTGTAACTACCACGCTGAAAAGATGAGCTTCAAATCATTGGTAGAAGAAAAATAAAATTGTGGGGCAAAAGAAAATACAGGGCCTTTTAAACATTGTATTTTTCTTTTCTTGAAAAAAAAAATGTAACTCCATCATTATCAATCCTAGTCAGAAGAATAAGTTATCATATGTCCAAGGTGTTTAAAATTTCTATTACATTTTGTTTTTTGCCTTTAAGGAGTAGTTGATTATAATAGAAAATAACGTTTGATGAATTGGACAAGATATTTATGAGTAGAAAAGTTAATTTAAATTCAAAGTTCAGTATCTTAATGCAGCTTGTTATCTGCTGTGTGTTTAGGGGGATGACCCATATCCTTGGCCAATGTTTTCTTCATATCCATTGCCACACTGCTATCAATCAGAAAGTCCACGAAGTGCAGATACAAAACAAGGTAAGTCTTTTCTATCAAATGACATTCCAGGGCTTTTATAATTTGAGAAAGAGGCTGTAAGAAAGGTACGTGCTGATTTCCATTCAGCGTGTATACGTGAATCCATCGATGCCTGCTCCCTCTAGGTACGTGCTGATTTCCATTCAGCGTGTATACGTGAATCCATCGATGCCTGCTCCCTCTAGGTTTTTCCACTTACTCCGGTTTTTTGTTTAGCTAGTAACTCTATGAGGTCAAAAAGTAATATTTTCAGCAATGGTATAACAAATTTCTTCATTAGCAAAAGATGCTTTGTTTAAAGACTGAGTTGGCAATGACTGCAGAGACAGCCCATCAGTTAAGAGCAATTTGCAGCTCTTGCAGAGAACCCCATTTCAACTTCCTCAACCATATTTAATTCCAGCTCTGTGGTCCCTGACAAGCACCATTGGCTCTCAGGACATTCAACACACATGTGGTACAGGAAGACAAGATACTCATACACAAAAAAATAAACACATCTTTAAAATGTTTTTTTTTTTTTTCAGAAATCTAGATCAGTAGCTACTGATTAGTTAAATTCTGCACAAGTAGAAGTTTGTTTACCAAAGTGTTTTTTTTTTCAAAATTAACTGATGTGTTTGCATAAACCCTATGTACTTAAATTTGAATTACAATGAAAAATATTTTATCCATCTTTGGAGGCATCATCACAAATGGTAGTTGTACAGGTGTGCTGTATAGCATGAGTGAAATAGGCAAAGTAGTGTGCTAGGATAGCATAAAATCAAACTGCCTTTCCAAACAAAGTCTTATATGCAAAGATGTGTGTAGTTCAGACTGTGTGTGAGCTTTGGAGGGGAAAGCAATAGTGGGCAAAGGCAAAGCTTAAGCAAAGGAGCTGAGCTCGATGACATCATATTCTGCTGGGACCACGCCAAGAGGTTCTAGGCCAGGAAATTCCTACAAGAATTATGAGGACCTCCCATCAAACTTTTCATTATTTTCTTAGTCGATTATTAACATCAACATCTTATGCTTTATAATGCTGTCAAACTTACATTGGAAAGAAGTCATGTGGAAAAGATATATTCTACATTCACTTTATGTGCTTTCAAGTTTTGGCATTGGGTTTCAGTCTTGCATGACAAAATCTATTACTTTTTCAGACACTTGGGAGTAGCGTTATGCATTTCTCAGGAGGAGGTTCTTGCAATGGTGCCTTTGAATGTTTTCATGCTCACCCCCATGCTTCAGGGAACCCAGGCCACTTTCAGGTGTTTGCTATCATCCTCCTGTTTGCTCTGAGTCTTTCTGTTAGTGTGTTTATGCTGTAGCTTTTGTCTTTAGCTGATTATGCTATATGCTTGCTTCTCTACTGTGCATTTGATAAATACTATGTTCAGGGGAATTTCCAGGAATTATAAATGACACATTAATACCTGTTTGTTTGTTTGTTTGTTTGTTTGTTTCAGTACCTCAACCTTTCTCTTGGATTTTCCTTGACACGATACAGCACTGTTTCCTTTGCTAAGTTTCATTTGGAGATAGGCATTTCTTTATTATATTTTGAATAACAGATTCACTGTCAGTTTTATTAGCTGACTTCCACCTTTAATTTGGGAACTTGAACAAAGAAAATGAAAATAAGGTATAAATAGATAACTCTCCAAGGATAAGCATATCTATCAGTATTTAGGAAGCAGTACAGATTTAAGTGTATTTTTACTCCATTCAGATGTGATTTATAAAAGAGCAATAATGGATTTATGTTCTGCCTGTAGGTGCCAGACAGTTGTAGGTTGTTTCCAGGTCAGTTTCCTTTCCTGTTCTCTTGGATGAGTATTTCCTAAACTCTTTTCTCTATTTCCCATTCTCCATCATTCCTTTAGACAATTACCAAACCTTTCATTTTGCTGGAATAGAAAGGGTAATGCACATCAACTCTTTGACTACCCACATGCCTGCTTAGGCCTTCAGTCAGATCTGGGAATGAACTGCCTTAGCAGATTTGCAAAAGCCAATGTCCACATCTTCCTTGCTTCCCCCCAGGTGATAGTGACTCTTACAGTTCTTTCTTTGTCTCTCATTTTTAGATCTTCATCCTGAGAACCTACAATGTGTCCATAATTTCCTGAGTCTAGGCTTAGAAATATTGTGTGTGTGTGTGTGTGTGTGTGTGTGTTCACATGCATGCACGTGTGATTGTGCATTGTGTTGAGTGAAATGAGCCAGACACGCAAAGGTAGACATACACGTAAATATGAACATATTCTCTTTTTCTGGAGGACCCTCCAATACCCTTCAACATGCATAGCATACTTGGTTGGAGTTCACCCTTAAACCTTCATCAGTTTCTGCTGCAACTGCCTACTTTTTAAAAATTAATGTGTACTAATTGTACAACACAATCAGTTCCATTAGGACATGCTAATGATCGGCTATTGTGTACTGTGATAGTTTCTGCTCCTCTCCTTGACTTCTGTTATCTTCCTTCCCATTTTCTTCTCCTTCCTCTTCCAAGTAGCTATCTATTTACATTTCTTTTTCCAAAAGCTACAGTCTGCACTTAAGATAAAATGATAGCCGGGCGTGGTGGTGCACACCTTTGATCCCAGCACTTGGGAGGCAGAGGCAGGTGGATTTCTGAGTTTGAGGCCAGCCTGGTCTACCAAGTGAGTTCCAGGATAGTCAAGGCTACACAGAGAAACTCTGTCTCAAAAAAACAAACAACAACAACAAAAAAAGACAAAATGAGATATTTGTTTTCTTCATATAGTATATTTTAGTAGTTTTCTCTTTGTAGTTAAATAAGACTCAATTGTGTGTATAGACCACTCTGTCCTCCATTGGCAGGCCTCTGTGTTGCTTCTGTAGTTTGGTTTTTGTCAGTACTCTGTGGTATAAATGGATACACAATATCTCTGCATGCTGACTTAGATTCCTTTAGGTATATGGTCAGGAACCATATATACCTGGATCATATGGTACTTCTGCTTTTAGTGTTTTGAGAAATCGCCATACTGATTCTATAGTAACTGTACTAGTTTATATTTCCATCAACAGGGTTTACGAATTTCCTCCTACCCACACCCAATTCTAGTTTTGGGACCTGGCAAACAAGAGTGGGGATTGGCTAGAAGACAGGGTGCTGAGAGGGTTGGTAGGATGAAGCAAAGTTGAGTTTGCCATGAGGATCTCTGGATTCAGGGAGAGGAGGCCGAGAGGCAATACAGGCCACTGCAATTTCTTTACTTATGTGGCTGGGGGTGACAAGGGGCATTAGAATTGGAGGACAGGTAGAGGGTGAGGATTGCTAACTGATCCCCTGAATGGCCAGTGGGTTTCCTCGGAGATATTGCCATTGGTGTTGGAAGATGAGATAAATTTGTAGAAGGGAAAGGTTCAAAGGACAAAGGGAAAACTGTAGATCTGTTTAGTTCCTTTGACCTGGGGGCAGAGAAGAGGCAGAGGGTATAGCCTGCTATCAAGCTGGGTATAAAATTGGGAAGTGGTGAGGAAGGATAGTGGGCCAAGTGAAGAATGCTTACCTGTTTTCTGGCTGGAGTGGCCCTGGTAGCCAGGAAAGGCAACTCTGTTACAGATTTTCAAGACACAGTCACATCTCCTGAGCTTCTTTCCTGTTCCAGAAATTTTGTTTCTCTTGAACAATGTCTCCCTCAGAGCATGTTCTTTAGCCCTCCATAACTATTCTATCTCACTTAGCTTCAAAGACTTAAAAATATCTTTTTTCCAATCTTGCATTTTTTTATTAGATATTTTCTTTATTTACATTTCAAATGCTATCCCGAAAGTTCCCTGTACCCTCCTCCCCCCGCCCCGCCCTGCTCCCCTACCCACCCACTCCCACTTTTTGGCCCTGGCATTCCCCTGTACTGTGGCATATAAAGTTTGCAAGATCAAGGGGCCTCTCTTCCCACTGATGGCCAACTAGGCCATCTTCTGCTACATATGCAGCTAGAGACATGAGCTTTGGGGGTACTCCAGATTTGTCTCACTTTGGGTTTTCTTTATTGTTTCTACTTTCCTTTTTAGGTCTTGGATGGTTTTATCCAATTCCATTGCCTTCTTGGTTGTGTTTTCCTGTCATTCTTTAACGGATTTTTGTGTTTACTCTTTAAGGGCTTCTACCTGTTTAGCAGGGTTCTCCTGTATTTCTTTAAGTGAGTTATTAATGCCCTTCTTAAAGTCCTCTACCAGCATCATGAGATATGATTTTAAATCCAAATCTTGCTTTTCACATGTGTTGGGGTATTCAGGACTGTCTGAGGTAGGAGTGCTGGGTTCTGATGATGGTGAGTGGTCTTGGTTTCTGTTAGTAAGATTCTAACGTTTACCTTTTGCTATCTGGTAATCTCTGTAGTTAGTTGTTATAGATGCCTTGGCTGGAGCTTGTTCCTCCTGTGATTCTGTTAGCCTCTGTCAGCAGTCCTGGGAGTCTAGCTCTTTCCTGAGTCTCAGTGGTCAGAGTACTCTCTGCAGGCAAGCTCTCTTCTTGTAGGGAAGGTGCAGAGAGATCTGGAGTTCAGACCTGCCTCCTGGCTGAAGATGAAGGCCCGAAAGAGGGCCTGTCCCAGAAGATGTTTCCTCTGCACTTTGTGAGCTCACCTGCACAGACTGGTCTCTGAGGGACCTGGGACACAAGATGGCTCCCTCACCTGATCTGGCCACAGAGCCCTCCAAGGTGGCCACCTCTCCTCTGGTGGGGAAGGTGCCTGGATATCTGGAGCCCCAAACCCGGTCTGTCCCAGAAGCTGTATTGCTTCTGCAGTCTGCTTGCTCACCCTCTGCAGTCTACGCGCTCACCTGTGTAGACTGGTCTCAGAGGGACCGGAGACACAAGATGGCTTCTTCACCTTGGACTTAGATCTTTTTAAAGCCCAAATTTCCTACTGGGCCTTTCCCATGAGCCAAAAAGGATAGTGTTTATTTCTTTTTATTTGTTTATAATTCTGTGTGTGTGTTCCTATCTTGTGTATGCTTGTGCACATATGTACATTGGAGGGGTAAGGAGGCAGGGTCTCAGTGACCTAGAACTTGCCAAGTAGGCTACATTGACTGGCCTGGAAGCCTCAGGCATCCTGATGTCTCTGCCACCTCAGTGCTGGAATTATAAATGTCCCATCATTGGCCTTGCAAAGATTATATGCCCCAGTACAGGGGAATGCCAGGGCCAGGAAGCAGGTGTGAGTGGGTTGGGGATCAGTGCAGGGGGGGGTATAGGGGGCATTTGAAATATAAGTGAACAAAATATCTAATAAAAAATAAAAATAATAATAAAAATAAAATAAATGTCCCACTATGCCCCCATGGATTCTGCAGATTAAACTCAGGTCTCTGTGATTACAAGGCACATACTTTATAGACTGAGCTATTTCTCCAACCCCTATTCTCTCATATTTAAAATTGCAACTCCATTTCTATCCTTCATTTTATTGAAAAATTCAAGTGAGTACCTATGCCTTTACCTTATGTTCTTCTTTCTCGAACGTCCTGCAAGCCAATTATTAGGCTTTCTACCTACCACTGTAGCACATGGGTATGCCAGCTTCATCTTAATGCTCATTTAACTTAGACCTAGCAACAGCAATATCTGGCAGAGAAAATCCTACACTTGTCCTCCTCATCTTCATCTCCTTCTTCCTTCTTCCTTCTTCCTTCTTCCTTCTCCTCTCCCCCTCTTCTGTGTCTTCTCCCTTCGCTCCCCCCCCTCTTAGTTTGAAATATTTTTTGGGTTTTCTCCTGGAAAATTTACCTGTTAAGTTTTTCTCCTGCATTTGTGGTAAATACATCTCTGATTATATTCCTTCCTTCCTTCCTTCCTTCCTTCCTTCCTTCCTTCCTTCCTTCCTTCCTTCCATCTTTCACATCTCCTCAACTCTTAAATTTTGGAGTGCACTGGGTCTCAGTCCTGAGTGTTCTTTTGCTTTTACTGGCCATGTTACTGTTGTGAAGATCTTAGCTTGTCTTGTCAGTGAGGAGATGCTGCCCAGCATCCTAGTGGCTGTCAGATTGCTGTCTCCAGCTCTTATCCCTCCCGTGGGTTCTGGTCATATATTTCTGTTCTCTTGACATCTCTCTAGGAAAGTTGGTAAGTGCATCAGACAACATGACTGTGATCATTTTCTGACACTCTCTTAAAATCTCTTCTTTTGATATTCTTCCCCAATTCAGACATGGCAACTTTTGTGTCTCCATTTCTTTCGGCAATAAGCCAAAGGGTATTTCAGTGTCTTTCCTTCCTTTAAGCCCCACAAGTAATCTGACAGTAACTCATTTTGACTCCACAGATCTAAGCTAAATCCTCTTTTGCCTCATCCAGCCTGCCTGTATTCAGTCTATTCTCACACAGCAGCCAGAATGATACTCCTGAAACTCCTATTGGATCATGGTACTTACTCTTCTAGGCAAAATCTTTCTTCTTTAGCTTAGAAGGCCATGCCTTCACCATAGCCCTCCCAGCATAGGTTTTGTTTTAGGAAGGACTGTACAATTCTAGAGTTATTTATTCTCTCATTTTCCACATCATAGGAATTTATTTATACTGCAGTTCCATTTGTGAATAACCACAAACGTGTGAAAAAGATGGTAGTCCTAATTTTACAGTAGTACCTGCTGTATCCTGCTAAGACATGCTACCCCACCCCCAAACTCATCCGTGGTTTTGTATTACAAAGAAAATGATCTAAGCAGTGGCAATCATGTGAAGATAACTTCAGGAAGAGTTCTTGCAAAGATATATTAAGTTTATAAATTTTATATGTCATTCTGATAGTCCTAATATCTTTGCCATGATTGAAGGTGAGGGAGGAAAACAAGAAATGCTACAGGGAATAAAATTATGTGTCGTTTTCCCTCAAACATAAGTATGGAAATCAGAGCTCTGTGATCTTAATGAGGAAAATGTAAGCAGCTTCTTGTTCTAAAAGGGTAAGTTAAGTCAGAATCGCATGGTTGAAACAGTTAAATAAACAGTGACTATGCAATGCTGTGCTCCAGCTAATACTTACTAGCAGGATTCATGCATTTTGTGCTCTGCTTTTTGATTCAGAAGCAATACGTCATTGATTATGACAGGTGTCAGGTTAGTTATCATTTGCACACAAAGTTTCAGGATGTTATTTCTTTGTTGAAAAAAAATCTTTTCAGTTATGTGCACATGATAAACTGATCCTCATTCTTCTCCAGGCTTCTAGATTTATCCTGTGTGCTGCAGTTGACATCTTCTCATTGGTTAAATAGTCTCTTGTTAGCCGCTCGTGTCAGTATGAGCTGTGAAATGATTCATCTTTATAAACACGAGTGTGGAGGCATTAGCTAGTTCAGACATTTCTCCTTGCGAACATTTCAATGCAGCATTATTAAAATTTAGGTGGCCCAATAAAAGCTAACAATTTTCATGTGTGTGCATACACACATATTTGTGCACATACATGTATGTGAGCACAGAGCATCAAAGACAAACATTACATTGTTTATAGCAGCAGCAATTAATACTTGAAATATACCTAAACTCAGCTAGTGTAATTTATATTGTTCATTTTTCAGAAGACAAAAACTGCCTCTGTGACCACAAAGCAGGTATAGGTTAGCATGTTAGAAGTTATCCTCAGGAACTGCTGGAAGGTAGCTCATGGGACCTACTGTTTGCAACAGGATGCTTATAAGATGGTATAAAGACATGTTAGTTTTTATTCTCCAAGTTCCCCCAGGAGATTTCAGGACCTATTGACCAGTCTACTCTAATTTATTCTGTTTGCCTGAACTTAGGGTGAAGACTTCTGTTTTTGTAGGAGGCAAGAGAAATGTAGGCTTCCTGTGCTGAAACTGAAGTATAATCTGAGGAATTGAGTAGCACACTCCAGATACTGAAGGCATTAGAGAGAAATATTTCAGAAAAATAAGATGATTTCTGTTTTTTCTCTGTCTGATATTATTTTATTATTTTTAAAAATTACTTTCTCCCAACTGAGGAGAGGGCTTTCAGGAAAAGTACTTGCCAAGAAAGTATGAGGTCCTGAGTTCCGATACTTAGCCACCACATAGAAGCTGACTTGATATAATGGTACATATCTGTTGGAGGAAAATACAGCCAGATCCTATGGACTCAGCTGTCAGCCACTCTGGCCCAAACTATAAGCTCTGGTTTCTGTGAGAGACCCAGTCCTAAAATACAAAACTGAGAAACAGTTCAAATGTGCCAACATCAACCTCTGGCATCCATTTTTATCTGCACAGGTAAGCACACCAGCATACTTGGGCACATACAAATATGCTGAGAGAGAGAGAGAGAGATAACACACATTGGCTTTATATGACTGCCATAAGCAAACTCTGTTACATTATACCCCAGATATCTTGATGCTGTGGTACTACCTGTAGCATGTTGCCAGGGGCAGACCTTGGACTTCAAGGGGATGAAACAAGAACACACACACACACACACACACACACACAGAGAGAGAGAGAGAGAGAGAGAGAGAGAGAGAGAGAGAGAGAGCACACTGGAATTGGGTGGTCTGCACTCTTTGGGAGACTCAGCATGTTAATTATATACAGTTCAATGGAGAGGTGGATTATTGCATTCTGGTATACTAGGAGGTAATGTTATAAGAGATAAACAAGGAAGCAGGGCTTCTGGTGTATAACTGGGTCAAGAAGACAAGTTTAGCTAATCTCCATTAGAACTGTCTCTGTAATAGACCATTGACAGGTTGTACATATCCAGGCAGAGAAAGCTGTGGTGGGCATTTTCTTCACACACCAGCAATGTCCACATGTGGACCAGAGGAGGATGTTGCTATCTTTCTGAGCCTTACTGTGGGGCAAAGGGTTTTCCCGGGGGTCTAAACCTTCAGGGTCCTTGACATGACTACATCCATGTCAACAGTACACCTTCACTCGGGACTTCTTGCACTCAGGGCTTCTATGTACTGTGGGATTTCCATTTTATAGTGATGCTATTTTGATGTACATTTTACTCAGTAGGTGCTGGCATCCTCAAGGCGGAGAGTATGCTGTCTGCCTTTCTCTTGTGTATTGCTAAGTTCATTAATAAGTCTCTCAGGATAGCACTAGCTCACTGGTTGTTTTCACAGGTCTTAGAAATGTGTACGGGTCATTTGTTGAAAGCTAAAAATACACTAGTAACTTCTCACACATGGGAACTGTTTAGTGTTCCCAGGAACTCCTTAGCCACCACTCCTCCTTCCATTAGGTTTGCTTTCTTGTGTCAAAGTGAAGTGGCAGCTAGTGTGCCGCCTGTGTAAACCTGTGCTCTTCTTCCCTGTCCTTTCCTCTCCTTGACCTTCATCTCTATCGCTTCTGTGGTAGTTATCCTTCAGATTCCAGCTCAACCATACAGACATTTTTCACTACCATTAATTCCTTTGTTGAGATATAATTAATATATTGTGAAACGCCGCTGTGAGAAACTCCCACTTTCCCGCCCTACCTAGGAGAGAGAAAATGGGGGCCAGAGTCCTCCTGCAAATAACCTTTATTGATCCATATGAAGAAGTGTGGAAAAGAGACCGAGAGTGGGAAAGCGTCCCCAGAAATACCCATGTTCACATATACGTCAGCGTGACGCGTGTCGTTTTGGATTGGTTGCTACTCTCATATGCCCCGGGCCTGGGCGGTGACAAATGGGCATCAAGGCGCAGCCGCATTTGAGCTTGTATGCGTCTCTAGGCAACCGGTGTCGACGCGCGCGGACTCGGGAGCCGCTGTGGGCGGTAACTTACGTGATTACGTCACCACGCCTGCGTACTGAGTTGTTTACAATCGTCACTAGCCGCTCCCGTTCGGGACGCGTAGCGGCTTGGCTTGGGGATGGAGCCCGCGGCTCCTAACAACTCCCTCTCTTTACTTTAAATAAAGATCTGGCCTAGAGATGTGTAATACATAATTGTCGCCAGAATGTGAAATTCAAACCCGATCGAACCGATACTCTCTTGCTGGGAATGTCAGTGATCAAGAGCTTAATTTCTATGGCATCTTTTCACCCTACCAGGTGCAATGGAATCAAGTCCTCTGGGTGTAAGGGCTGAAAAGAGCGATATATCATCACGATATGTCAACACTAGCCTTACCCGTCTCTGGGAAAGCTTCTCGCCACTAGTTCCCTGCCTTAGGTCGGTCTAGTGTGAACATTCATGGAATGGTAGGCAACAAAAATGTTTTTCTGCTAAATTAAGTCCAGGGCGAGGGCCAGGTTCACCTTTAAGGTTTTAACACGTTGAGCCACTGTCGGGAGAGGCTCTTTGTCTTAGTGCTGCGGGCGCGCTTGAGCAATCACACTTCGTCACATTTTTGGTGGGTTCTGAGCTTGCAAATTATCTAAGACAAACATAACGTCACGCTGAAGGTAATGTAGAACAAGGTAGCTACCACCCACCCTTAAAGAAGGAGAAGATTTAAAGATATCTAGAAAAAGGGAGTCCCCAAAGGCAATGGGTTTCAGCTGAGTCCCATTGAGCTGTCAGTTCTGTCAGGGAAGTCTTCTGGGAAGTCGCTCTGTGTAAAGAGAGCCATAGAAACCATAGAGCCATAGAAACGGTTGCCTTTGGCACAGAGGGTAGAGCCTCTTTGACTCCCCCCTTTTGTTTTTAAAAAATAAGATTTGAGTGTGTGATGGGCCTGTTTTATAATGCCCTGTCTTTGAGACCCGTTAAATGGGTCACCTCCATTTGGTGACAGAATTGTCTAAACTTCTGAGAAGTGTAAGCTGGTCCATTGTCAGTTTCTGTAATATGCTGTGGAGAAAAACCTATACTCTCTCTATATAGATTAGAAGCATTAACTTGAGCCATCACCATTTGGATGATATAAAAGATGAATTTACATAGCCAATCATTTCTGTAAAAATTTTACAATCTACCTGGGAATACGAATTTAGCACTGTATTGCCTTAGAGGTTATATCTAGGCGATGATCTAGAGCAATTTCTTAAATATATAAGGATAGTCCTTTTAACAGGA
>LR754953.1:6228-16408 GCA_902729485.2 Mus minutoides | reverse complement strand
AATATTTGAGAGGTCACTTTTGTTGCTGTCTAAGCAATGGAGGAGGACCCCTGGGGAAGGGAGATGAAGGTTCTGCACAGAACATAGTATTTATGTTATGATGTCATCATGATGGTCATGTAGTTCTGGGTTTCTGTCAGTATCAGCAATGAGAAAAGAAGATGGAAATTCTGGGTTTCTCTCTTTAAATATATATATATATATATATAATATATGATGTTTTGCCTGAATATATGTCTGTATGCCAAATGTGTGCATTGCCCATATAAACCAGAAGAGGACATCAGAGCCCCTGAACTGGAGTTATAGATTATTGTGAGCTTCCATGTGGGTGTTGGGAATTGAACCCAGGTTCCCTGGAAGAGCAGTCAATGTTCTTAATTGATGAGACATCTCTCCAGCCCTGTTTTGATCTGTTTAGACAGACTCTTGGTATGTAGTCCTACCTGCCTTAAAACTTACTATATAGACTAGACTGATCTCAAACTCACAGAGATTGGCTTGCCCCTGCTGGGATTAGAAGTGTGTGCTGTCATGCCCAGTGAGGAGAATTCTCAATGCTGGAGAGTACCTGCTGGCCAACAGGGCCCTGTGGGGGAATAAAACTGCCCTATCAGAGGGTGAAGGATGGCTCTTCATGCCACAGAGGACCACTGTGGACAGCTGGTAGGGAAGGTTCTGAAGGTGCCAGGGAGACTTTAAAGAGTTCAGCTAGGGAGATGTCCCATAGATTTTGATTCATACACCACAAAAGGTGGCATCCTGGGCAGTAGGAAGCAAGACTGACAGTCTGGTCACTCCATGGTAGGAATGAGACTGTGGAACGGTGACTCCGGGGGTTTGGAATAGAGAGTAGGGGCCTAGGGGCTCCGTGGTTTATATACGTGTATCCTTTTCTCTGTTTCTCCTTCCTTCCCTGTGTCCTTCCCTCACTCCCTTAGCCCTTTGTTCTACAGTAGTGGAGACTGAACATACGACTTTGTGCAGGCTAGACCAGCTCCCACCACTGAGCTACATTCCCAAGTGACATCGCCACATTTCAGACAGTTAGCTTACAGCAGCCAAAGAGAAGCACCCACAAGGAGCGCACTCTTCCTAGCCATGCTTGGACTCTGAGACACTCAGAATAGTCAGTGCGCATGTGTCTGTGATTTTGTGTTCATGATTGTGTCTCTGTGTGTGTGTGTGTCTATGAGTACGTGTGTTTGTGTGTCTGAATGTGTGTGGGTTTGTGGGTGCAAGTATGTGTTTGGGTCTGTATCTGTATATGTGTCTGTGAGTGTGAGTGTGTGCTTGCCTGTTAGTTTGTGTGTGAGTGTGTGTTAGTGTGCATAAGTATGTGTGTTTGTGTATATGAATGAGTATGAGTTTGTGTGTCAAGTACAGAAGTTTCTTTTGGGGTGTTGCTGCTTGTCGGCATCCCCATGAGGAATAAAGCCTGCTCCAGCAGCCTGCTGACCACATCACATCTGTCAGCCCAGGGTTTGTCAGAAATCAGGAACAGGGGGATGGCAATCTGTCTGTAACCACCTGGGCCCCCAGCCACAGGGCGTTAGCTGACTCCACCAGCTAAAAGTGTTCTCAGACGACACCAGCTCAGCAGTCGCTTGTTTTAGTTCGAAGTGAAACATAAAAACCACGTGTGACACAGCTTGGAACTCACTCAGGCCCATACTGACCATTGCAAATGTCAGTCTCTGCTGCTGTAGGGGGAACAGCGGAGAAAGAAATCACCACAAAACTTCCTGGGCAGTGTGGCGGCTCAGCAAGGCTTCCCCATTTCCAGAAGCCAACGTTTCATTGACACAGCCCTCTTCAAAATGACCGTGAAACCTTAGGACTAATTTAATCAAGGCCTTAAGATATTTTCAAGAGATTTGCAGCCTTTGTTTCTGTTCAGTATAGAATATCTTCAACCACAAAGCAGGCTGTGGCTGGGAACAAAATAATCTTCCTTGTGTTCCGCTTGGAGTCTGAGCCATAGATGGACATAGGAGGTTGTGTACAAATTGCCCTGGCCCCGTGTGCTGAATGAGGCAGCAGAGACAGAGCTTGGGATGGGGCCGAGGGCCTTGCATAGCATCAGCATCCCTCATGCTGTTCCGTGACAGGGATAGCTTAGGCCTACATTTTTATAATGTTCTTGTTAAATATGATGAGAATATCCCAAACCTTGGAGGAGACTCACCAAAGAGAGTGTAAGTCACCATTGAAGAAAGCACTGTACAACATTGTATCGAAAAGCTCAGCAAAGCACTGAGGGGGACCAAACCAAGGATGAAACTGTGGCGATGCCCTAGTAGATAAAGCACTTGCCTATGTGAGGACCAGAATTTGGATCCTCAGCAGACATCTAGAAGCCAAGTAGTTTCAGTGGCTGGCCTATGTTTCCAGTCATCAGAATGTGAAGACATGGGATATTCAGGGGTAAGCTAGCTAACCAGACAAGCCAAATCCATGAGGTCCAGGTTCAGCAAGAAACCCTGTCTCAGAAAAGAGAGATCACTTGACACCGATCTCCAGCCTTCAGATAAACAAACACACATGACACATAACATGACACACATGTGTATCTCCCCCCCCCCCAACAAATATACAGTGATAGTTACTATTTTCAACTTCTCAGAATCTATAATTATCAGGGAGATGGACCAATCAGCATGGCTGTGAAAGATGATCTTGATTACTTTTAACGCTATGGGACGATTCATGTTAATCGTGGGCGGGACCATTCCCTAGGCAGGGGATCCTTGGCTGTATGAGAAAGGGGGCTGAGGGGTAGCAGGAACTTCTTACTCTCTCTTCCTTACTGTGGATGTGATGTGACCAGCTGTGTCACGCTCCCATGATCTTGACTTCCCTGCCATGATGGAAAGCACCTTGAACTTGGAACTGAAATAAACCCTCCCCACTCCAGTTGCTTTTGTCAAGATATCACAGTTCTCCCAAGAACACACACAATGTGGCTTGTGATATGAGATTCAGAAATGTCAGGCCAGCTGCCATGGTCACACATGTGGATAATTATTGGACAGGGCCTGACCTGATCAACCACAAGTCCTAGGTCTCTTCCCTATGATGCTTGGCATTGAAGACTGAGAGAAGGCTGTGTTGGTTGGATGTGCTATGTGATGGGAGGTAGGAGAACCCACAGCTGGCCGGGCACAGGCCTTCAAGGGAACATTTTTAAACACACAATTTCTAGATGAACTTTGTACCAATACTACCACACCCTCTAGGCATAGGGATAAGCAACTGTATTGTCAGAATACTTTCCAAGCAGTCCTCATAGGCACTGGTTGCAGATTCATAAGTTTCCCAATATGTGTGATCAGCCCTTTTATATAACATTTGAAATGCTATCGAGAAAAAATGGTTACTGGGTTCAAAGTAAGTAAGGATAAAGGATCCCAGAACCTAATATACTACAAAGGGAGCCTATTTATTGGCACTATCTACTTCCTAGTGATGCTTATGTTGCTATTTGTAAATACACACTGGTACCTTGCCTTGACTGTGCCCACTGGTGGAGATTGAGACCTTTTGGATGAGTGAGACACAGCAGGCTTACAGAAGCTGGACAAACACCTCCACCTGCATTAGGAATGTCTGTTGACCTGAGGCTTCTGCTAGAGGCATTCTCTGCACAGGCTCTCTTGGCTAACAGCAGGCCCCACTTGGACCAGCCAGCACTGTGTGTGTGTGTTTGTGTGTGTGTGTTTCTCAGGTCATTTCATAGCCAGGTAGCTGACCCATGCAGAAAGCCCAGCGATACAGGAACGCACACTTACAGTTCATCCAGACAATCCTCGGGCTGCTTCAGCCTGTGGCCGTGGAGAAGGTAATCGTACATCTCATGGTTCTGGACTCCGGGATAGGGAGTCATTCCCCGTGTTGCTATTTCCCACATGGTCACGCCAAAAGCCCACTGAGAACAAAGGCACAAGAAGTTAGGACAAAAGTCTTTCCACAAAGGCTGAATGGACTTTTTCATGGGGAAAGGTCATTTCCTTAAAGCCCTGATGACGAAGCACACAGAGCTGGTAATTATGTCTGAGGCCCACTGTTCTCCTGACACAGCAATACATGGGGTTGAAGTCCCATAGTTAACCGCTCTTACTAAAGCTGTTCTGGGAAACCTGGCCAAATGCAGGCGGGAGCCTCATCCCATATCAACACTGCTTACTTGGTGCACTGCTCTGCTCTTACTGTGGCGTGTTCACTCTCCCCAAACTTGGATCAAGGGTATAATTACACAGCATCTGTTATATATCATATGGATTCCAAAATGAGTATGAACTCATTCACTTTAATGTGTATATCTTAGTTATGGGTCATAAGTCACTCATTTGTAGCAAAGAAACCTGGGAATCTCTGAAGGTCATATGCAAAGCAAACGTGAGCACACTACCACATCTTACCAGTTGACCTGAATTAAAGATTCTATGTAAAGTGAATACATTAATTAATTAATGGAAGAAAATGAAAGCCAGGTATAATGGTATACATTTGTGATCCTAGCTACTGGGGAGGCTAAAGCAGGATTGAGAGCTCAAGGGCTTTCTAGGTGACACAGATAGACCTGGCCTCAAAAATAAAAGGTAGAGAAGTCTAGAGAAATGGCTCAGTGATTAAGACACTGACTGATCTTCCAGAGGACCCAAGCTCAATTCCTAGCACTCATATGGTCATTCACAACCATCTCTAATTCCAGTTCCAGGGGAGCTGACAGTCTTCTGGCCTCCATTGGCACATCACGGTGAACAGACATACATGTGGGAAAAGCAATCATGTACATAAAAATAAATAAAAAGTAAAGGGGGCTGGAGCGATGGCTCACTGGGTAAAAAGAGCACTTTCTGCTCTTGAAGAAGACCCAAGTCTGATTCCCAGCATCCATTTCGGCTCACAGCCTGTGATTGGCTCAGACTGCAGGGGGTCTGATGCCTCTGGCCTCTGAGAGCACCTGCTTCTATATCCACATACAGATCTCATACCTACATACATAATTAAAATAAAATTCAATCTTTAAAGTTATGAAGAGGTTGTAAAAGTAGCTAGTGTTCTCATAGCATGTGTGAGGTCCCAGGGTCAGCCCCAGACCAAGAAAAAATAGAGGAATGAGTGAATGAATGAGATGAAAGCGTGCTCTGAGCATGCTCCCCACCCTCAGTTGATCAGAGCGTAACTCCCCACATCCCCAGGCTCAGTCATTTCTCTCAGCGTGTCCCTGTCTGTCAAATCAAAGCTGTGCACACACCACGTCACTTTTGCTTGTGTAGACTCGGTCCGCCAGGCTCTCGAGGGCGATCCACTTGACAGGCATTTTGGCAATGCGTCCTTGGCGGTAATAATCACCGCTGTAAATCTTCTTTGAGAGGCCAAAGTCTGCCACGCAGACGGTCATGTCATCCCGCAACCTGTGAAAGGTAAATTCCGGTCCTCAGCGGAACAGGGCATTGAATCCCAGGCCTGTACCAGATGTGGTTCAAAATGGCTGAAACGCGCGCGAACTCAGAAATCCGCCTGCCTCTGCCTCCGGAGTGCTGGGATTAAAGGCATGTGCCACCATCGCCAGGCTCAGCAGTGCATCCTTCTAACTCTAGCACTTGGAAGGTGGAGGCAGGTAGGGCAGAAGTTCAAGGTCATCCTCAGCTGCTTGTCAAGTTCAAGACTAGCATGGGATACATGACATCTTTATAGGAGGAAGGGGGGGGAAAGGGAAAGAGCAAGGAAGAAAAAGGAAGGAAGGAAAAGGAAGGAAGGAAAAGAAGGAAGAGGAAAAGGGAAAGGAAGAAGGAGAAGGAAGAAAAGAAGGGGAAAGGAGGAGGAGGAAGAGGATGAGAAGAAGGAAGAAGGAAAAAGGAGGAGTAAGAAGAGGATGAGGAGGAAGAGGAGGAGGGGAGGAGGAGGGGGTAAGGAGGAGGAATGGACCCCATGAGCCATGAGCTTGGGGTAGGAAGCAGCTCTGAGGTCAAAGACACTGCGAATAATCGGGAGAAGGTATTACTGTATTTCCATCACTCTGGCCCGTGTGGGGCTGGCCCAGCAAAGGCATCCAGACACAATGGCTGAAGGCAAGAGGGTGGGGTGGGACAGAGATGTGGCGGAGCAGGAGTAGAAGGAACAGCAAGCCGCCCCTCCTGGTCCTTTCATGGATTGCATCAAGCCATCACCCTCTGTCTGGAAGCAGCGCTGGACCTGTGGACCAAGCAAGGCGGTGTGGAGGCAGAAGAGGAGGCGAAGTCTGAGAGGAGTGGGAAGCACCCATGGAAAGATGGTGCTGAAGGACTAATGTGGCTGGCTAATGTGGGCAGCTGTGGAGGAAGGAACTGGAAAATTAAAGGGAAATAAATGGTAATCAGTTCACACCAGTAAAACAGGTCCTAGACAAGAAGGAAGGGGAAGAGAAAGAAGACAGAGAGGAGAGAGGAAAGGAAAAGGGAGAAGAGGCAGGTGTCAGAGATATCCTTATCCGACATCAACCCTTATTCTCTTTCTTTCTTTCTTTCTTTCTTTCTTTCTTTCTTTCTTTCTTCTCTCTCTCTCTCTCTCTCTCTCTCTCTCTCTCTCTCTCTCTCTCTCTCTTTCTTCTTTTTTTTTTAAGACAGGGTGGCCCAGGTTGGCCAGGAACTTGCTGTGCAGCTGAGGATGATTTTGAACTGTGGACCCTTCTGCCTGTCTCTTGAGTGCTGGGAATATAGGTATGCACACCCAAAAGACCCACGTTCTTAGTTCAGGACAAACTAGACAGGCAGTCCTCCTACCTGGTAGGAAAACCACGAAGGAAATGTTAAAAGAAAAATAAAATTTCATGCCGGGCGTGGTGGCCCCACGCCTTTAATCCCAGCACTCGGGAGGTAGAGGCAGGCGGATTTCTGAGTTCGAGGCTAGCCTGGTCTACAGAGTGAGTTCCAGGACAGCCAGGGCTACACAGAGAAACCCTGTCTCGAAAAGCCAAAAATAAAATAAAATAAAATAAATAAAATTTCATGACTCTGTATCCACAGTCAAAAAACAGTAATAAAGTCCAATCCCCTGAGGTTTTAAAGGCTAAATTAAAGGGGGAGGGGCTGCGGTTGCCAACTCTGTAGCCACAGCTCTGACTAAGACAAACACACAGGGGCCACTCCCTCCTCTCACAACAGGCAAGCTAAAACCAAGGAACAGTGAAGGTGTTTGCAGATCGACATCAGGTGGCTCTGTCAAAACAGGTAAAGACATGGAGAAAATTCAAGTCCAAAGTTCTCTCGTAAATTCTTATAATTCATCACTTGCTGTGGCAGAAAAGCTTCTAGCTATTTAAGGTACCAAATATTATCACAAGGGTTGGGTAGATATGAACAAAAGTTCCAGGGAAGAAACTACACCTCCCACTGAACCTTCTAGAAGGCCAATTATCTGGTTAGAAGTTCAATGACCGAGGAGGAGCGGTTGGATTGTCTCAGGGCAGAGTCTAACTACAATCTATCTTGAGTTATATTTAACTCACTTAACTGCCAGTCTCTGCCCCACCTCTGTGTCTGTCCAGTGATCATCAGAGGAAACCCCGCTCTGGATATATTAACTTAGCAGACCAACCAAAGCCAAGAATGTCATCATATGGCATCTGAGCCTATAGCAGAAGTTTCCCCATGTTGCTGTCACCTGCCTACCCGACGTCCTCACCAATGTTTTTGAAAGTGTGTTGATTTATGATTCGTTGTTATGTTAGTATGAAAACCTAAAAACAGTTACCACTTTGGAATATGACAGTTGAGGTTGCTGAATCTCTATTCTCAGGCCATGGTCACTCGTACTTGACTCCGAAACACACTATTTCTTACCCTCCTTGAGGAGAGAGCTGTGTGCTAACAAAGGCATGGGCAAATAGTCTTTAGGATTTTCATTATTGTTGTTCAAGTTATACTAAAGTTAGCTGACTTACATATTATTATGGATCCAAAGCTAGCTGATGGCAAAAGATCCCAAAGATCAAGTGCCTAGTGCCCTTAGCCTGGTGACAAGGAAAAAACAGACCAATCATGAGAGAGCATTTGATGCTAGCCAGACTCTTGGAGGCAGAAACAGAAAACCCCCAAGGTAGAATCAGAGTGATAGAAACCCCATACAAAGCAAGGTACTCTGCCCCCCTCCCAAGCCAGATGCCCTCCATAACCTAATAGCAGGTCACTTCCCACCCTACGAAGACTAATGACCCCCCGCCCCAGGATGGTCCAGGTTCTTACATGCAGTTTCGAGCTGCTAAATCCCTATGAAGAAAATTCCTGTTGCTTAGATACTCCATTCCCTGGGCAATGTCCATCATGAACTTCAGCAGTGTCTGCAGGGGAATGTGCTAAGGGGAGGAAACAAGAAAAGACATTAATCATTTAGAAGGAAAAGCTGGCAAGCTACTCTCTCCAGGGGGAAACAGTGCTGTATCGATTTTTATTTTATGTGTACAAGCATTTTACCTGCATGTATGTATGTACATCATGTGTGTGCCTAGCATCTGAGGAGGTCAGAAGAGAGTATCAGAACCCTGGGACCTAGAATTACCTATGGCTGTAAGCCACCATGTGGGAATCAAACCTGGGTCCTCTGTAAGAGCAGGCAGTGCTCCTAACTGCTGAGCCATCTCTGCAGCCCTGGAAATGGTGTTCTTATTTCTTTTTCTTTTTTCTTTTTTGTTTGTTTGTTTTTCGAGACAGGGTTTCTCTGTATATCCCTGGCTGTCCTGGAACTCACGCTGTAGACCAGGCTGGCCTCGAACTCAGAAATCCATCCACCTGCCTCTGCCTCCCAAGTGCTGGGATTAAAGGCGTGTGCCACCACACCCAGCTGGTGTTCTTATTTCTTAAGTTGTAGTGGTGACACAGAGAGACAGAGCTTTCCTTTCCATATTATTCTCATGTATGTGTATATATATATATATATATATATACACATACACATATATATATACATACACATATATACACACACACACACACACACACACACACACACACACACACACATATATATATATATATATATATATATATATATATATATATATATATATATACTTTGTTTGGAAAAAGATCTTCCTGCACAGCTCAAACTACACTACAACTCAAGATCCTCCTGCCTCAGCTTCCCCAGTGCTGGGATGACAGACATGAGCCACCGCCACCACACAGGGCTCAGAAATAAAAAATAAAAAAGTTTCAAAAAAAGGAATAAGCAGAAACTCTAAAAACCTCTTGGACAATACCACATTCTTTTTGCCTTTAAAACTATTTCAGGTGAAAAATATTTGTATCTTTCCACATTTTATGAGGCCAAAGTTGAGCCTTCACATCCCAAGACCCCTGGGCCAGAGGACCACACCAGGCAGAGAGGATGAGGGAGGGGTGCATGATTGTTTGTTTTTAATTTTCTTTACATCTACCTACTTATTTTATATGAGGGAGGGAGGGGTCACCTGTGCCACCACGGTGCACATTTGGAGGTCAGAGGATAACCTGTGACACAGTCAGTTCTCTCTATCGTGGGGTCCAGGGCTTGAACTCTTGGTTTGTTTTTTTTTTTTTTTTTTAAGATTTATTTTATTTATATAAGTACTCTGTAGCTGTCTTCAGACACTCCAGAAGAGGGCACCAGATCTCGTTACAGATGGTTGTGAGCCACCATATGGATGCTGGGATTTGAACTTATCACCTTCGGAAGAGCAGTCGGGTGCTCTTACCCGCTGAGCCATCTCACCAGCCCTGAACTCTTGGTTTTAATGAGGGAAGAGGAGATATTCTAGGAAAGGGGCAGATGTTGGGAGGGGGAAAAAAACCAACTCGATAGGAGATGTTTTTAATTCTGTATTCTTCTTTTTTTTATTAAAAATTTATTTATTATTATATGTAAGTACACTGTAGCTGTCTTTAGACACACCCAAATTGGGCATCAGATCTCATTATAGATGGTTGTGAGCCACCACATGGTTGCTGGGATTTGAACTCAGGACCTTCAGAAGATCAGTCAGTGCTCTTACTCGCTGATCTCTCCAGCCCTAATTCTGTATTCTTGCTATCGTTATTTTATTCTCCTTCCTTTTTTCTTTCCCTCCCTCTCTCATCTTCTTTCCCTTATCCTCCTCCTTCTCTTTCTCCTTTTTGGTATGTGTGACACTAAACCAGATTGATCTCTGGGCCTCACATAT
>LR753029.1:0-34015 GCA_902729485.2 Mus minutoides | reverse complement strand
TTAGATCAGCAGTTTCTATGTGTAAAACGAGCCTTTCTATATATTGAGAGTCAGTTACTATATTAAGACCCTTGAAAATCTGAGAACACCATGAGTATTACAGATAATTAAGATTTTTGAACTGATTTCTAGGGACTCTCAGCTACTTTATATAAATCTTCTGCCTTTCCTGATTTATTAGCCTCAGTGTAAAATGTAGCGGCTCCAGATATTGGAATTCCCTTTAGTATATGAGGGAAAATCCAAATAGTTCATTGTAGGAACTAAAGTCACTTGCTTTTAGGGAATCTGTTGTTAATTTCTACATTAATTACTGCATGCTTTTATCAACGTTCATGTTGTGTCTATAATGAGTCAATCTCTGCATTAATAAAAGGTACTACATTTTCAACTGAATCCATTCCAACTAATTTTTGAAATTTACTTTTTCTTTTCAGTAACAATTCAGAGATCATCTCCATCTAGGTTTTTAATTTCTTACTCTGTTTATGTGCTAAAAATATCAACTCTAATATATAATCTTCCTTCTGCATGAGAATTCCTATAGGGGAATGAGTAGAAGGTAAGATAACTAAGATGCAGGCCATTTTGGAACAATAGGAACTAGTTGTATATCCTGCAATTTCCTTTCTACCAGAGCTAAGTCCTTCTCAGCCTTGCCTGGTAATTTCCTCAGGCTATTTATATCTTTATCACCTTGTAAAGTTTGAAATAAATTGCTTAGCACTTGAGTAGCCAAGCCAATTGTAGACCACAGCCAGTTAGTATCTCCCAATAAGTTCTGAAAATCATTAAGAGTCCTTCATTGGTCTTTCCTGATTTGTACCTTTAGTGCCCTAACCCTTTACAGACTTATTTTATATCTTAGTTAATTAGTAGAATCCATTCTTTGTATTTTTTTCAGAGGCAATTTGCAGTAACCAGCAAGGCAAGTTTGTTTTTGTTTTTTTGTTTTTTCAACTTCATCAAACCTTCTTTCCAGGATATTTATATCTGAATCAGCCAATAGAATGTCATCTATATAATGACAGATAATGGACTGAGGACATTGTTTGTGAATCATTTATAATGGCAGTTGTACAAAATATTAACACATGTAGGATTATTTTACATTCCTTGTGGCAGGATATTACAATGATGTCTTTTTATTGGGCTACTTCTATTAAAGGTAGGTACTGAGAAAGTAAACTTTTCCATATCATGTTCATGTTGAGGAGTTGTGAAAAAGCAATCTTATAGATTAATCACTATGATAGGCCATTCCTTAGGCAACAGCGAAGACAATGGGATTCCAGGCTACAAGGAATCTATTGGCTGAATAATCTTTGTAATTGCTCTGAAATCTCTCAAGAACCTTCATTTTCCATAGTTTTTTAAATGACAACTACCTGAGAATCCCAAGGACTGGTGGACTCCTGTATAGGCTGAGCCTCCAACTGCTCCTGCACTAGCTGTTCTACTGCCTGTTGGTTTTGTTTTGTCATACACCACTGATCAGTCCAAATGAGTGGGTCAGTCAACCACATTAGTGATAAGGCTGTTGGTGTCTTATCAGCCTGTGCTCCTTTATATAGAGCTAAATTGTCTTGTTTATTGATAGCCTAGATAGTTCCTAAATGCCTTTGATAACATTCCTTAGTTAACTTTTTTATCTGCCAGCATGGCTAGAGACTTCTGATGTTGTTGTTTGATTAGGCTGGAGGAGGCGCAAAAAAGTTTGCCCAGTACCTGCAATAAAGGAGTCTGGTTTTGCCACTTGCCTGACTCCCAGAGTCTGTTTCTTTGATTCTGCACCTTCTCACCGCCACCCCAAAGGGTCATAAGCAACAATTACACAACTGAAATGTGCACTTTTAAAACTATGTTGTGCTATAGTCTTTTTTTTTTTTTTGAGACAGGCTTTCTCTGTGTAGCTCTGGGTGTCCTAGACTCACTTGGTAGACCAGGCTGGCCTCGAACTCAGAAATCCATCTGCCTCTGCCTCTCGAGTGCTGGGATTAAAGGCGTGCGCCACCACTCCCGGCCCACTATAGTCTTTTTTTTTTTTTTTTTTTTTTTTAAAGATTTATTTTATTTATTATATGTAAGTACACTGTAGCTGTCTTCAGACACTCCAGAAGAGGGTGCCAGATCTCGTTACGGATGGTTGTGAGCCACCATGTGGATGCTGGGATTTGAACTCATGACCTTCGGAAGAGCAGTTGGGTGCTCTTTACTCGCTGAGCCATCTCACCAGCCCCCACTATAGTCTTTTAACTAAAAGAGTTTAATCAGGAAAAAAATCAAAGTCTTTGCCTTGGAGAACAACAGACTGTCATCAAGGTGACCCATGTGAAGACAGCATGTCACAGAAACATTTTTGTAAAGGGCTGAAGATGCAACTGTGCCAGGACCTCAAGGTCACCAAACAGACCACCAGGGACCACAACTCTGATGCATGCTAGGAGAGTTTTAGTTGAAGCTCCAGCTTGAGCCACAAGTATTCCTAATACAACAGGATAGGAGACTGGTCCCTTGGGTAATGGGATTTATAAAGGATAAAATAAAAAAGAAAAGAAAAAGGCAAAAAGAAAAAACATAAGAGGATTTTTTAAGCTTTAACATTATGTGATTGGGTAAGAGGGTAAAGAATATTGGCCTTTAAGCTGATTGGTTTATAGCACCTGGTCTAACTACAAGGAGGGACCACCTATCCAAAAGGAGCATCATGACCTGCAAATGGTTCATGTTTCATTAGCCCATCCCATTATTTTCAGTCGGCCATGGCTGTTATGTTTATTTTCCAACTGCCAGGCATATACCATGTTTTTTCCCCATAACTCAAGGGTACAGGCAAGTTACTCTGAAGATAAAACCTTAAAATGGAGTCTAAATAGAAAAATGGAGTATCTCTGCTACCTCAGTCCTTTCGCACATGGACCAACAGCTTCACAATCTATTCACAGTTGGTCTCAGTCCCAGCAGATTAGACTTTCATAGCTCAGCAGGCCTGCTCCTTCTTGCCTGTGCACATTGGCTCCTAAACTCATCATGGCATGGCATGAAAACTTCCTCATAGCTCCCTACAACTTCATCAGAGTTCTCCTAGAAAGAACACTGAAGCAACCTCACACTGGTACTCCACATTGTTAGGCCTGCTCAGAGTCCCTCATTAACTTCTACCATGAATCTTGGCCATAGGACATCATCAGATCCTCTACTTGGGGGACTCAGATATCAAATGACTCAAACAGCTGGGACATTACTACCTCTGTACTGCCACCCTAGGGACAGACAGAGGAAATATTTATTTTAGGAGAATTTTCTTGAATCCAAGTGAACTTCCTGTTCCTCTCACAAAGCACAGGGTACTTTGTGTGCCTAGTCTATTACACACTCGATGGCCACTGCTGCAATCTCTACCTAAGTTGGGAAGTCCTGCAGGCTACCTTCAATCAGTGTCAAATGGTAACAAAAACTAAATGAAACAGTGGCCATGGATTTGAAAGCACTGTGTATTTACTGCAAGGTAAATGAAAAAGAACTGAAATATAAAGTAAAGGAAATGGCTTCTAAGTGTGGTGAAGTAGGATGTTTATTATCAAAAGAAAGAGAATAGCCAGACACAGGGACAGTCTACAATAGACATAACCATGAGCCTCATGAGGAGAGGGAGAAGGCTAAGCCAGACCAAGAGGCCAGGAGGGTAAATGATCAGTAAAAAAGAGCAGGTAGCCAAATGGATGCATTACATGAAGAAGAGCAGCTTGGAGGACCTTTGCCCAACCTCTGTGCAAGGGGTCTGGAAAGGACAGCAATGCACTGTAACAGGTAGGGATAGAGGACTTTTGGAGAACCTGGAACCTAGGACTGATTTGATTTGTTAATTAGGCACCTTGGCCTCTTGTTCCAGGGTTTAATATTCAACATTAGGGAGGACTGAAGATATTGAAATGATTTAATTGTAATTTCAAAAGTATTTTTAAAAAAGAACACGTTGTTTTATTTCTTCTCTGCCTAAGTTATCAATGGAGGTTGAGGGAGGGAGGGACTTAGGTGGGAGATGTGAGAAGGAGGGAAAAAGGTGAGCAGGATGAATTATGGGTAGGATACAAGAGAGAGCCCAGAGGGCCAGAAGAATGAATGTAAATAGAGCTGAAGAAGGTGGAGATTGGAGAGACACCTCTAGAAAGTCTTATAGACCTGGGGTGTGAGAGGCTTTCTAGATCCTGCAATGTCCGCATATTGATGATAATGGACTGAACCTCTGAACCTTCTAGCCATACCCATTGAACTGTTGTTTTGTCCTTATAAGAGTTGCCTTAGTCACCTGTCTGTTCACAACAGTAAAACCTATGACAGCAATTTCTTAATTATAGAGCTTGAAGAAAGGCTGAGCTACATGAGATGTTGCTCTAAACAGACACATGTATGAATGCAGCTGATCAAAGGAATGAAATTTTTCATGGCTGGGAAACATTAGGAATACAAACAAGTAAGATGTCAGAGCAGAGATGCATAAAGGAAACAAAATTGAAAGATCAATACCAATATAATATAATTGAAAAATCTCCAAGGTAAAATAACTATTTTCGTAAGACCTTTTCCCTCAAGAATTTGAGAAATTTAATCATGAGAAAAGCAATGTCATTGTAACAGGGGGCACAGACTGGGATCAATAAGACCTGAGCCACCACAGCTTCTCTCAGAAACATTTTTGTAAATATTCTTTTTGTAAAAAGACTGAAGATGAAGATAATGGAAATAATATACTTTGCCTGAGAGAAACCACTCCATACACAAGTATAAGATGAATTAAGTAAAATTGCTTTAGTGACCACATGTATTCATGGCAGGCTAGTTATCAGACTAGTCAGCCTAGCATAAATTTGAAATCAACATTTGTTTTTCTGTCCCAGAGTAAGCTTTGAACAATTTAAATATGGACTGGAGACTGCATATCTAGGCTTTTAGGCAGATGGAAGGTTTACATAGTAAAGATATTGTAAGAGTAATTTCTTTCTTTTTTTTTTTTTTTGGTTTTTCGAGACAGGGTTTCTCTGTGTAGCCCTGGCTGTCCTGGAACTCACTTTGTAGACCAGGCTGGCCTCAAACTCAGAAATCTGCCAGCCTCTGCCTCCCCAGTGCTGGGATTAAAGGCGTGCGACACCATGCCCGGCATAAGAGTAATTTCTTACATAACCATTTTCCGTAAAAAAACGCCCACAAAGATAGCAGTACATAATTTTCATTTGTATATAAGATTTATTATTCAAATTGTTTTGTTTTCTTCCATGTTGGGATGAACATATGTTTGTAAAAAAGAAAATATTTTGATGTAATTCCTAACTATTTTTTGAACATCTGTTACAAGGCTCAGTGTGAAATGTCTATAGGTTGCAAATCTAACAACCTGACCTTGATCACCATATAACAAATGTCCAAATTTCCTCCCTTGAATATTTTGTTCCCTCTTCTAGGAAGGACTAAAGCATCCACACTTTTATCTACTTTATTCTTGAGCTTCATGTGCACTGTGAATTATATCTTGGTTATTCTGAGCTGTAGACCAGAGACTGACAGGAAAGCCATTAAGAGACTGACCCACCTGGGAATCCATCCCATATACAGATACCAAACCCAGATACTAATGTGGATGCCAAGAAGTGCTTGCTGAGAGGAGCCTGATAGAGCTCTCTCCTGAGAGGCTCTGCCAAAGCCTGACAAATATAGAGGTGGATGCTTGAAGCCAACCATTGGACTGAGCTTGGGATCCCAATGGAGGAGTTGGAGACAGGACTGAAGGAGCTGACGGGGTTTGCCACCAGTAGGAAGTACATCAATATCAAAGAACATGACTCTTCAGAGCTTACAGGGACTAAACCACCAACCAAAGAATACACATGGAGGTATCCATGGCTCCAGCTGCCTATGTAGCAGATGATGGCCTTATTGGGCATCAATGGGAGGAAAGGCCCTTGGTCCTGTGAAGGCCAGTGTAGGGGAATGCCAAGGTGGGAATGCAGGAGTAGGTGTGTCTGGGAGCACCTTAACAGAAGCATGGGGAGGGAAGATGGGATAGGGGGAATTCCAGAGGGGAAAACCAGGAAAGGGGATTACATGAAATGTAAATAAATAAAATATCAGCCTCAACCAACTTTAGCCACTGTGAAAATTCTCTGGCATTCATTTGTGGTTCTGAGAATGAAACAACTATTAAGTCCTAAGTATAAACTAATACACTTGAAAAACATAAAAATATATATTTGAAGCATAAAATTATATTTGATATAATAATATCAAAAAAATATCCAAAGTGGAATCCACAGAGTTGTGTTCCAATGTGCATATATCTGTCCTGGCCTAAATCTTTGTAAAAATACGCCCCCTCCCCTCTCTCTCTCACACACACACACACACATTTACTTATGAATGCATTCATTCCGGTTACGATATCTTAAAGCCTATTACAGAATTTCTCTTCAGCATGAATTTTTTCATGTAACAGATACCTAGCATGTAGGCTTCAAGTCAAAAAAGTCCATCCTTCTTCAAGTGTGGGATCATAATATTGGAATAGATTGTTGAGCCTAATCAGATGCTTTTGTTCAGAATCCATAATCTTGTGTGACTGGATGTAAGTGTGTTATCTAAGAATATTAGCAAATCCTTTATAGACATATATTCCCCTCTATGCATTTTTTTCAGATGCTTAATACTACAGCAATATGCAAAATTTCTGACAGGTTCATTACACACTAAAGTTTGTACTCTTGTATGAAGTTACCAGGAAGTGCAATACTTTACTAAACTGAACACATTAGCAGGATTTCTCTGCAGACATCCTAATGGCTATCTTTGGAAACTGAGAGTGACCTATGGGGACCTGTCCTACCCTGTGCCCCTGTGTGCTGCACCTATGAAGTATCTCCCTGCCTGTGCTGGAGCACCCAGATCTGTTAGGCTCCACAAAGAAAGGCTTTCCACATTCACTCTTCTGCCTCACCAATCATGATTTCTGTACTTCTGAAATTTGACCATAACCTACTTGTGAAATAAAAGATGTTTAACTGAATTGAAGAATTCGTGCTGGCAATGACTAAGAAGTTAGGAGCAGGGCTGGGGAGATAGCTCACTTGTTTTTCTTTTTGTTTTTTTTTTTTAAGGCTGGGTGTGGTAGTCCAGTTCTTTTTTTTTTTTTTAAGATTTACTTTATTATATGTAAGTACACTGTAGCTGTCTTCAGGCACTCCAGAAGAGGGCACCAGATCTCGTTACAGATGGTTGTGAGCCACCATGTGGTTGCTGGGATTTGAACTTATCACCTTCGGAAGAGCAGTCGGGTGCTCTTACCCCCTGAGCCATCTCACCAGCCCGATAGCTCACTTGTTAAGAGCACTGACTGCTCTTCCAGAGATCCTGAGTTCAATTCCCAGAAACCACATGGTGGCTCAAAACCATCTGTAATGGGATCCAATGCCCTGTTCTGGTGTCTCAGAAGACAACTATAGTGTATTCATATACATAAATACAAAATTTTTTTTTAAAATGTTAGGAGCACCTGTCTGCTCTTGTAGAAGACTCAAAATTTATTTCAGGCATCAACTTAGTAGCTTCCAAGTGTCTTCAGGGACCTGATACCCTCTCCTAACCTCTGAGGGCACCAGACACCAAGTGGTGTACATATATGCAGGTAGGAAAAATGTTCCCACTTGACTATAGACCAGAGAAAGACACTTGAGAACAGCCAGAAACATAATGCTAATAATAATAAATTTTGAAAAAAATGTAAGAATGAAGGCAGAGCAGGGAGTCATCACTTCAGGCTCAGCTATGACGGGAGATACCTGCAGCAGATCCCTCAACAAACTCCTGGCTCAGCTATGACGGGAGATACCTGCAGCAGATCCCTCAACAAACTCCTGGCTCAGCTATGACGGGAGATACCTGCAGCAGATCCCTCAACAAACTCCTGCAACATTTTCTTGCAGCACACCAAGAAAACCATCTAGACTTAGCCATGTGTCCCCTAAAAGTCTGACATTGGGCATCAGGGACAGAAAGCTCAATACCACAAATGTGTCTGCTTCAAAGCTCTGTCAAGTTAGCTCAGTCAGCTCTCACCTACACACACACCCCATGAGGGATGGGAACACAAAGCAGACTGTTCTCAACTTTGAAATGTCCTGTCTTGAAGAGCTGCAGCCAGAGAGCATGGTTCAAAGGTAACATACTTAGTAAAGCTTGTGGTCTTAGACAAACTCATCTGTCCTTCCGCATACATGTATGGAGTACTAGTGTGTCCCAAGCACTGAACTAGCCAAGGTACTAGGGAGAGAAATGGACAAGATCACCATTCCCGGTGGCTTGGAGCTGACATGCTCTGAACTAGTTTCCCCTCTAGGGATGGTATGGTGAGACTAGAAGCCAAGGACAGGTGGCTATAAAGAGCCAGGACAAGTTGGGACACTGTCAGTTCACTGAGAGTGAGCTACTACCACCCAACAAGCCATTTCCAATCTTGTCACCACAGCAGACTCAGTACCATTGCAAAAACAACCTCAGAATACGTCTCCAGAATAAGCTTTTCTCAACACAAAAATATTCTGAATTGCCAGGATATTGAATAACAACTTATGTAAATAGACACATATTTCCCACAGAATATTAAATTTAAGGCCATACATTAACATTTTTAAAAATTACATTTATTGTTTTCTATAGTGGCTCATGTCTTTAATGTCAGTATGCAAGAGGCAGAGGCAGGTGGATTTCAGAGTACCTCTCACTCATTCCTTTTTTAGTAGTACCCACATGTCCTTTCCCCTTATTGGGAAGAGACCTCCTATCTAGGCTGGGAGCCTCTATTTCTTTTGCTCCCCAAATTCGCCTGAACTCAAGCTCACCACCAGTTCCTTAGCTCCTCCTTTTATCCAACCAACCTACTAACAATACCATGTCATTCCCTTTACCAGCTTCACAGGTAGATCCACGAGTATGGGACATTCAGAACCCCTCAGTAGCTAAACACCATCTGCCTGTTGTCATCTAATTGTTGGACCCTACCAGGTACATCACCCAGGCTCAATACCCTCTCTCTCTCTCCAGAGCCTCAGGGGACTCAAGCCAATCATCTCTTACCTGTTGAGAAAGAAACTCCTTTGCCCTACCTTTTCTCCCTTTAACAACCCTATACTGGCAGTAAAGAAACCCAATGGTGCCTATCGTTTAGTCTAGGATCTCAGACATATTAACTCTGCAGTGGTACCTCTCCTCCCGGTTGTGGCTAACCTCTACACACTTCTTTCTACTATCCCCTCAGGTAGTTCCCATTTCTCAGTCATAGATCTTAAGGATGCATTTTTCTCTATTCCTCTAGATGTCCAGTCACAAAACATTTGCTTTTACCTGGACAGATCCTGATACCCACCTTTATATCCAACTGACCTGGACTGTCTTACCTCAGGGATTCCAGGATAGCCCACATCTATTTAGGCAAGCCTTAGCTTTTGACCTACTATCTCTATCTCTTCCTAAATCTAAGATCATACTTTATGTAGATGATGTCCTTCTCTGTAGCCCTTCTCTAGAAATCAGCCAGACTGACACCTTGGCTCTTCTGAATTTTCTCTGTAATCATGGCTACAGGGTCTTGCCCTCCAAAGTCCAACTGTCCACTCCTCAGGTTACCTATTTGGGAATAACAATCACCCCGACTCCCAAGGCTATATATATATGTGTGTGTGTGTGTGTGTGTGTGTGTGTGTGTGTGTGTGTGTGTGCCCACAGAAAGAATCTGATCCAATCTCGAACTGTTCTGTTCACAAAGGAAGAAATTTTGTCATTCTCGAGAATAGCAAGTTTTTTACGTTTGTGGGTCCCCTCCTTTTCTCTTCTTTCTCGCCCTCTATATGTAGCTGCGTCAGGCCCCACCCACAAAACTCTTTTGAAACCTATTTCCAAGTCCTTTCAAAGGCTCCAACAGCCTTCCTTAGGGCCCCAGTCTTACATCTCCCTGACCTGACTTGTCCTTTTTCCTTCTATGTAACAGAAAAGGAGGGATTTGCCCTTGGAGCCTTGGGCCACCAAATAGGACCTTCTTTTGTACCTGTGGCATACCTGTCAAAGAAACTAGAGCTGACTATTCAGGGGTGGGCACCCTGTATTCACACTCTAGCAACTGCTGAACTCCTCATCCGAGAATCAAAGAAACTAACCTTTGGATCGCCTATAACTGTCTTCTCTTCTCATAACCTGTCACAGCTCCTAACATATAAAGGATTACAGACTCTACCTCCCTCTAGAGTTCTCCTTCCCCAGGTGGCTCTAATAGATGACCCCACACTCACTTTCCAACCATGCCCACCTATCAACAGTTCTAACCTCCTTCCTAAACCAAACTCTATCATATCTTCACATATCTTCACTGGCTCTTTCATCCTAATAGCCAACCACTATCCTCCTTTGTTAAAACTCACCTACAGCCCACTCCTGAAGACTTATGCTTCCTAAAATCTATCAATGCCTCTTGTAAGATCTGTCAGACATCTAACTCCAACTCAAGGTATCCTGGCCTTCCTTTTCCCACACATCAGGCTAGAGGTTCCATTCCTGGAACCCATATTTCACCCATATGCCCGCCATCAGACGTGTCAAATACCTGCTGGTCTTGGTGGACACCTTCTCAGGGTGGGTAGAAGCATTCCCCACAACTAATAAAAGCGCTTAGACAGTCACCAATCTTCTCCTCTGAGAGATCATCCCTCGATTTGGTGTTCCTGTCTCTCTCCAATCAGACAATGGACCTGAATTTACTTCCCAAGTTTCTCAAATCCTATCTAAAGCCCTAGACATCCCCTGGCACTTTCACATCCCTTACCACCCTCAATCTTCAGGCAAGGTAGAAAGAACTAACCACTCCTTAAAAACTACTCTTGTCAAACTGTCACAGGAACGTCATCTCGACTGGGTAAAGCTTCTGCCTCTGGCTCTTTTCAGACTCCCGAAGCAACCTCTCCTCATCTCACCTTTCAAACTCATGTACGGACATCCAGTCCTAACTCCTGGCTTCTCACCTAAAAACTCTCCTCTTCCAGATCATTTGCTTACCCCATTACTTTCTCATCTCCATTCTCTCCTATGGAACTTTGCTGACCATCATCTACCTCGACCACACTCTATCTCCTGTCCATTACCTGTTAAGGTTGGAGATCAAGTCCTTTTATCCCCTCCAGGTCATGGACCTTTACCCCTCTCTCCAAAATGGCAGGGTCCTTTTAATGTAATCCTCATAACTCCCACAGCTGCTAAGCTCAAGGGACTCTCTCATTTGGTCCTCCTGTCTCACTTGAAACCCTTCATTCCCCCGCCTAAAGATAATTCCTCTTCATACACATCAACCCTAACAGTACCATGCTCCGTTAAGCTTCAGAAGGCATCAAGACAACCTGTCTTGTCTCCCATCCTAGAGAATGAGGCTTCACTCTGGTATCCAAACTCGACCTTGCTGGACGAGACACTGGATTAGTTGTAGCCTTTTCATCTTTTCCCTGCTGTTCATTTAAACTGTGCTTACTATCCTAAAACAGATCGATTCCTTGGCAGCCATGGTGCTTCAAAACCAGCAAGGACTAGACCTCTTGACAGTTAAAGAAGGTGGCCTCTGCCTTTTCCTATGGGAAGAATGCTGTTTCTATGTCAATCAATCCAGAATAGTCACATAAGAGACTTCAGTAACCGTGAGACATCCATTTCTGGTATCTTTGAAAACCCCATATGGAAGTGGATCCTTCCACTTATAACACCTTTCCTGGTCATTTTCCTGGCATTATCATTTGCTCCTTGTCTTATTAATCTTGTCTCTACGTTCCTTCAGCGACAAGTACAAAAATTTCCAACCAAACTGTTAAACAGCTCCTGTTACAGAATTACCAGCCTTTGCCCATAGACATCCACCAAATGGATTCCGATCGCGGATATGTTCTAACAATGCCCCTAAACAGCAGGAAGTAGCCTAAGAGACACAACGCCCCCATTCCCTCTTCACCATTGGTCTCCCCTCTCCTTTTCTCCCCTTCTTTTTATAATAACAAGAAGGGAGGAATGTTAGCACCAGGACACTCCAAGCCCTGCCTAACTATGTGACCCTTGACCTGGGTTGCCAGGACAACAACCTTCAATCCCACAATCCACTTGGCTCAGTCTCCACCCTCAATGGTGTGATGTCTTTTTCTGTATAAATTAGGAATTCACCCCCTCCTCCCTCTCTTTTTCTTCTCTCTCTTCTTTTCCCCCCTCTTTCCCTCTTTTTCCTCTTCTCTCCCCCCCCACGTGCTCAATAACGTCTCCCACATGGAACCACCTTGGCCTGGTCTGCTTTTTGGTTAATCCACTATATATATATATATATATATATATATATATATATATATATATATATATATGGTATTTTTCATATCAGTAGGTTCTGTTAAACCAGAAAATCACCAGAGAAAAACCAATTCCTGTAGAGAGCCGCTCTGAGCACTGACAGCATTCACCATTAAGAAATGGCGCTGGCATCCAGCATTCTCCCATATGATCCTTGGAATGTGCTTTGTCCTGGGGAAAAAGCGCACGAGTCACAGAGCCCATGCCCGGGGCCATTTGGGTTTATGGCTTTGCAGCCAATCCTATGGGAACACGCTGCCCTAGGGCTACCTCAGGGGATATAAGAGGTCGAGCCCTCCGGGGGTCTTCAGTAGGAGTAGTAACAGCAGTATCAGTAGGAGGAGTAGTGTTAGTAGTAGTAGTAGCAGTAGCAGTAGCAGTAGTAGTAGTCAGCAGTAAGAGTAGTCTGAGTCTTCTTCAACAATAAAGGATGTCACAGAAGGATCCCTTGCATGTGTCCGAGTGAGTTCTTGCAGGCGAGAACAAACGCGGTTTACAGTTGGTACCAGAAACCCGGGAATTTACCATCACTGGCAAAGAGGAGACCCTAGAAGGAATCCAGAACTGTGACAAGTGAGATCTCTCCGAGAGGTACGTATTACCCCCCTCCCCCTTTCTTGGGCAAATAGGAGTTAAAAACTCTCTAAGCTAAGCTTTCAGGGCATTGGCTCAGTTTACTTAAGTGGCTTTCTCAGTACCGGCTTTGTTTACATAAAGGCTTTCCTCTAGCAGCAGGTGGTCCCAGTTAAGCTGCTGCTGCCTGTGAAATCTAAAACAAAGGCAGGCAAGAGAAGGGCGAGGTCTCTCAGTCCTGTAACAACTTTCCAGGCAGCATTAAACTCTGGGGAGGTTATGAATGACCGACCCACTTTGGTTAGCTGTAACAATTCTGCTGGAATTTTTCCTGGTCCTCGGCTGCTGTTTTTGCTGTAATTGGCACCGCCCAGGGCGTGAGTGTGTTCCCTGTAACTTAGACGCAGAAGCGGCTACAGACACTGCAGCCCCTCACATAGAGCTGCTGTCAGCAGAAGGCGAATAAGTTACAGTGACTTCCTTGCCCTTTGTGTAAGTCTCTCGTACATAAGGGAGCGACATGGGGACATTACACTCTGTGGTAACAATTCCATCATGGGAAAAGTTGGGGAAAGATATTGAGAAGGCTATTAAGAATGCTGAGACGAAAAGCCAATCACAAGATTCACTCGTGTTTGATTGAGACCCTAGAAAAGTCGGAGGATAATCTACAAGAATCGGAGAAGGAGAGGTGCCTAAAAGTTAATGATGGAAATTTAAGAAAACAGCACGCCCCCAAGGGCGGATTTGGGGGAGTGAGGTAAAGGTAAGCAAACCTTTGGGAGAGAAAAAGTTAAATTTAAGCATTTCAAGCCCCTCCAGAAAGAGAACTATGGGGGAGAAACTAAAACTTAAAATTTGAACTCCTCTAAGGAGGAGGTCTTAAAAGAGAAACAGCCCACTCTCAGAGCGAGAAAGACAAAGAAACCAAAGGGCGGGAAATGCCACAGCCCACTATCGCTGTAGCTACTTCAACCCCGCCCCCCAGTATGCCCGCACCTCCTTGCATGCCTCCTACTTCAGCTCCGCCCCCCAGTAGCCATTCAGGAATTTCTTTGTTCTCTTCCTAACTTCAAGGCAAATTCGTCCACTCAGGCATGAGCTGGTGAGATGGCTCAGCGGGTAAGAGCACCTGGCTGATCTTCTGAAGGTGATAAGTTCAAATCCCAGCAACTATATGGTGGTTTATAAATTTTCAAACATTTCCAGGGACGCCTGGTGAATTATCTCTAAAACTTAGTGAGTGCCCCCAAGGCCTAGTCCCCATGCTGCTACTGCCTTGGCCAAGCATACTCTTTGGTTGAAAATGAGCTATGACATTCTCCATATGTGAGGGCTTCATGGACAGCCTTGTTTGATCAGGCTAGACCTCAACTGCATGGTGTTTTTCCTTTGCAAAGAGTTGACAACAGCATACTTTCTTGCTCTTGTGGCAGACTATGATTTTCTCAAGAGGAGAATTGGACCATTATGGCACAGCAGGCCTAATGTTGGATGTGACCCTGTATTGCCCCCTTGAGCAGCTACTTAGAGGAGTGGTTTTTGATATGGTGATGGCCCTAGTGGTGGGACATAAATCAGGGCTATCTCATTTGTTATTGGTTGGAGTCAAATTTTGTGACAATTCTGGTAAACCAATGTGTATTTCAGCATTCTAATTTCTACCAGGCCTGATTAGCATACTACTTCTCTGTGTGGTGTTTTATAGGTAGTCTTTCCTCTGCTACATTCTACTTGTTGTCACTATTTGTTGGGCCCTATTTGGGCCCTGGTTTCAGCCCCTTCAGGAACAGGATCTCTCTCCTCTCCCTGGAACTGCTGGCAATTAGCCAGCAACTATTATCTAAGCATGGAGCCAGCAACTATTATCTAAGCATTTGTAAAACCTTTACAAATCAATTGAACTCTTGATCAACACACTTATTAATTGAGTGTTATCCAACTCATGAGATACCTTTTTGCAACCTCCACCAAATTAACTACAAAAGAATCTTACTCCTAAATGTTAAATGCTGGGGCTGGTGAGATGGCTCAGCGGGTAAGAGCACCCGACTGCTCTTCCGAAGGTGATGAGTTCAAATCCCAGCAACCACATGGTGGCTCACAACCACCCGTAATGAGATTTGACGCCCTCCTCTGGTGCGTCTGAAATCAGTTACAGCGTACCTATGAAGAATAATAAGAAAATGAATCCTTGGACCAGAGCGAGCAGGGCTGTCAGGAGCGAGCAGGGCCGTCCAGAGTGAACGGGGCAAGACCAGAACGAGCAGGGTTGACTGGAACGAGAAAAAAAATGTTAAATGCTAAGGGCAGAACTTGTAGAAGATAGTAAGAAATACTAGGACTCTCTAAATTTTGCATCCTACCAAGGAATTTTCTACAAAACCACCTGCACCAAATGCTCTGTGCCTATGCAGACCTGTAGAACCTACCTTTGATTCCAGGATAAGACCAAAACAAAACAAAACAAAACATCTCTTAGGAGACCACATCTGGCTTCCACTTACCAAACAGACCCAGAGAGTTCTCAAGTCACCAGCTCCAGCTCTTAAGTTGCCTGCTCCTCCCTATTGAGGGCAGTCACTCTGGACTCAACATGTTGATTGCTACTTCTGAGCTTGCCTGAGCTCTACTCACAGCACTTCTGCTTCTTCCTCCTGTAATCATCAAAGTAGCGAAGTTATATATGTAATTCCAAAACTTACCTTATATATAGCTCAGATCCCCAGGAACCAGGTTAGTCCTGGGAATGGTGGGACTTGTAATTCTGTGGAAATAAGAAAACCTAATGGGAAAATATGGTGACCTAATTCATTTTTATATAAGCCCCTGGAATATGTAACTGCCCCCTTCTATCTGGCAACTTCTGGGGAATTTTCCTGATGAAGTTCCATCTCTTGGTCTGTATTTAATGTATAATAAATGATTACTTTATATATGGCCCAAATTGTTCTGTTGTTTTTCTGGCAAAAATCAGGATTGATATATACAATCCCTTACCCAGACATCTGTACCCTAAATTTGCTCTTCAATCCCAATACTGGAGAAGTGACTTGAGTTGCCAGGCTCCATGTGTGTCCAAAGGACCACTTTTTCCCATCAGGCAGCTGAAGTGGGGTCCTCACAGAAGCAAGTATTCTCTAATAGAAGCTAAGATAAGTAGTTAGACACATGATAACTGTACTGAGATCTGCTGACCTTTTGTGTCCCTGCATTCATACCTGCAGGAAGAACATTTCATACATAAAAAATATATGAAATAATTAAAGAACAAAAAATTAAAAGTGTTTGAACTTTTGTTTATACACATGTGCCATGCTGTATATGTGGCAGAGAGAGAAAAACTCATTGGTGTCTATTGTCAGCCTACACTATGTGAGTTCTAGAGGTGAAAACCTTGGCATGTTTGGATTCAAGTGAAATCATTTGGCCATATTTGCGTTAAAATATTTTATTTATGTAGTGGACTGTGAGTATCCACATGCCACAGCCCAAGTGTCAATATAAGAGAAAAGTTTATAGGAGTAGTGTGGGTCTCACAGACTCTGAACTGAGGACATCAGGCTCCGCAGCAACCAACTCTAGCCACAGAAACAATTCTCTTTCATTTGTTTTTCTGAAAATGGGATAACTGATTAGTCCTAAGTATAACCTACTACATTCTTTTAAAAAAAGAGAGCAAGCAGGGTGTGGGGGGGGGCACACGCCTTTAATCCCAGCACTTGGGAGGCAGAGGCAGGCAGATTTCTGAGTTCAAGGCCAGCCTGGTCTACAAAGTGAGTTCCAGGACAGCCAGGGCTATACAGAGAAACCCTGTCTTGAAAAACAAAACAAACAAACAAACAAAAAAAAAAAACAAAAAAAGGAGAGCAGTATATAATTTTCATTTGTAAATAAGATTTACTATTCAATTTGTTTTTTAGTCCACCTTGAAATGACAATATGTTTACAATGAGAAAGAAGACAATATTTTATTGATGTAATGCCTAACCTTTTTTGAGAAACTGTGTCTGTAGGGTGCAAAGCTAAACATCTTACCTTGATCAACATGTAAAAAATGTGCAGGGGCTGGAGATATGGCTCAGTGGTTAAGAACACTGACTACTCTTCCAGAGGTTATGAATTCAAATTTCAGCAATTATATGGTGGCTCACAAGCATCCGTAATGGGATTTGATACCCTCTTCTGATGTGTCTGAAGACAGCTATAGTGTTCTCATATACATAAAATAAATAAATCTTTTTTAAAATGTTCAATGTAGACTGCACAAACTTCTCTTCCAATCTGCATATATCGGCCATGGCCTAAATCACTGTAAAAATATGTCCCTATCTATCTATCTATCTATTTATCTATCTATCTATCTATCTATCTATCATCTAATCTTTCTCTCTCTCTCTTTCTCTCTCATACACACACACACACACACACACACACACACACACACACACACCCCAGAAATGTTTTCATTTAAAATAATTTTATTGCTGTTACAGTATCTCCCATCTCTAGATAATTCCCTTACAAGGCACTACTTGAAGATGCAGTGTTAAAAGATAACTAATCGGAACATGAAGAAACGTGAAGTATCAAATAATATCCACATCGCCATGGCAACTGAGATAGTATGAGATGTGCAGTTAATTGCTGATTATTCCACTTTGTTACATCTCTGATTGATGAGGTCTTTAATGTTTTTGATATTTTCTTCTATTAATCATTTAACATTAACATTGTTAAATGTGTTGAAAAAAACAGTAAATGTTAGGGTTATGTCTTCTACCATTGGACATGTACTCAGGAGGCTGACACATGAAAATAAAGTGTTCAAATGTAGCCTTTCCTAATGACTGGCATCGAAATCAGTCTGGATAACAAACAAAAAAAAGCTGGGCGTGGTGGCGCACGCCTTTAATCCCAGCACTCGGGAGGCAGAGGCAGGCGGATTTCTGAGTTTGAGGCCAGCCTGGTCTACAGAGTGAGTTCCAGGACAGCCAGGGCTATAAAGAGAAACCCTGTCTCGAAAAACAAACAAACAAACAAAAAAAAGACTTAGGCAATGCCCTGCTGGAGGTAATATGTCACTTGGAGTAACCTTGAGAATTTACATCTATACACCGTTTGTCAGTTCCCAGTCTGTTTCATGCTCAGGTCCGGATGTGATCTCTGAGCTTCCTGCTTTAGCTGCCAGTGTGACACTTGGGATGCCCCTGTCTTGGTGATTCCATATTCCCCTGGAACACTAAGCCAAATTAAAGTCTCTTATACGTTTCCTTAGACATTGTGGGTTATCACAGCTATAGAAAAAGTACCCTCACAAAATTTCACACTTGGATGAATTATTTCATATAATGAAGAGAATTGTGAAATCTAAAAAAGTTAACTAATTGTATAAGTTACTTATGTTTTTGCAAGTGCTTGAATGACGCTTGTTAGATGTTTTTCCCTCCAGAATAAATAACCTTATGTAACTGAATGTGCATTGGCTAAAGATCTTACCTAATCCTTCATAGTCATACATACCCTTCAGTATGAGTTTCTTTCAGATCCTCAAAGACTACTGGGATATGCCAAGCTTCTAAAAGATCAATACATACTAAAGGTTGTACTCTTGTATAAAGATATCACGAAGTGCACAATATTACCACACTGATGTTAGTGGAGTTTCTCTGTGGTATGACTTTTCTCAGGATAGCTAAGACTACTGCTATATGAAGAGGCTTTACCACAGTCAGGCAAATGGATGGAACTTGAGAATATCATCCTCAGTGAGGTAACCCAGCCCCAACAGGACATGCATGGTATGTACTCAGGTATAAGTGGATATTAGACATAAAATACAGGTACCATGTTACACTCCACAGACCCAAAGAAGCTGAAGCTTCAGGAAGCCCCAGGCAAGGAAGCTTTGATCTCACTTACCAGGAAGAAAGTGACAGATGGAAGGAGGGACCTGGGAGGGAGGGGTGTGGGTGTGGGGAAGGACAGGAGGGATGGCTAGATGGCCATGAAAATGAATGGAAATCTTCAACTGATGGGCGTGAGGAGGTGGGGGTCAACTCCAGGACTAGATAGAGACCTGAGATTAGGGAGGCTCCCAAGAATCAATGTGAGTCACCTTAGCCGTGACTCACTACATTAGAGATATGGAACCTGAAGTGGCCACCTCCTGTAGCTAGGCAGGAACTGCTGTTGAGCGATGGAGACACCAACCCACCCACAAAATTCTTACCCCCACATTTATCCTTTCTACAAGTAATGTGGGTACAGGGGAGGGAGCAGAGTCTGAGGGAATGGCCAACCAATAAGTGGCCCAACTTGAAGCCCATCCCATGGGCAAGCACTGATCCCGAACACTATTAATGATACTCTGTTATATTTGCAGACAGGAGTCTAGCATGGTTGTCTTTTGTGAGGCTCCATACAGGAGCTGACTCAGACAGATGCATATGCCCGCAACCAAACAATGAATGGAGCTCGAGGACTCTTATGGAAAAATAGGAGGAAGAATTCCAGCCCCTAAGGGCATAGGAAGGCCACAGAAATACTAACAATATCAACTAATATGGACGCTTGGGCTCTCAGAGAATGAACCACTAACTGAAGAACATACATGGGGTGGAACTAGGCCTCCATGCTCATATATAGCAGATATGCACCTTGGCCTTCATGTGGGTTGTGAACAACTGAACAGGGCAGGGGTTGGGGGTGGGGCTACCCCAAAAGCTGTTGCTCAGAGCAGGGCTGCCTTGCCTGGACTCAGTGGGAGTGGAACTGCAGAGATTTGAAGTACCAAGGTTGGGGGCATACCCAGGGTGACCCCATCTGCTCAGAGGAGAAGGGGAAGGGGGGCAATGATTGTGGGAGGGGGTTACCAGGAGGGGGAAATGAGCAGGATGTAAAGTGAATAAGAAAAACTTTAAAAAAAAATTCTGAAATCTAAAGTAGATCTAATCTCAAGCAGTTGAGATGAGGGGCAGTGGGCCTGGAGTAGCTTCCATTGCTCTGCCTGGGCTATGGCCCAACACCAGAGACTGCTATGTTTACCCAACAGAAATCTAATTGCTCCTAGTTCTGGGGGCTGATGTCCAATGTCAGGCACTGGTGGTCTGGCTTCTGAAGGTCTCTTCCTTCTTTTCTAGATAGCAACCCTCTCACAGGTTTCCTCATAATCTCTTTATGCTTGGACCTTGCTGAAGTCTCTTGTTTAATAGAATAGCAACCTTAGTTGAGTAGGGCTTGATCTTAGCCTGCTTACTTCCTAAAGGCTTGGCCTCCAGATACAGCCATGTGCTGGGGAGTTTAGACCTTGGACACATATGTGGGGGGTACGGGGTACAGTTCAAGCCATGCTCATCTCTCTTCTCCATAGCACACACAGTGGACATTACAAAAGGCATTTTGCAGATAAGATATTGACGTGAGAAGGCTGAAGAGATGGCCTAGAAGTTAAGAGCTCTTCTTGCTCTTCCTGAGGACCTGAATCTATCTGGTTCTCAGCGCATCTACTGGGCAGTTCACAATTGCCTATAAGTCCAGGTATCCTCAGAGGCCACACACACACACACACACACACACACACACACACACACACACACACTCAACATATACTTACAAGGAGGTATGCATATAAATAAAAATAAAATGAGTATTTCAAAAAAGATGGGCAGTGAGGCACTCCAAAACACCCCCTCTCCTATTCCATCTTCTGGGTCCTGACAAGAGGTTTAACATTAAAGTAGAAAGGGAGTGTTGTGTGTGGCTAAGCAGTCCTGTCAAGTGTGGTCCTGTTCATCACTGGCCCATCATATTCTCTCTCTCTCTCTCTCTCTCTCTCTCTCTCTCTCTCTCTCTCTCTCTCTCTCTCTCCAGGGTTTCCTTTTGTATCCCTAGAATTTGTTCCAGGTTGTTCTAGAATTAGTTCTGTGGACCAGACTGGCCTCAACCTGAGTGATCTGCTACCTCTACTTCATAGTGCTGGAATTAAAGGCATGTACNATCCAGCGTACAACCTTCCATGCGACGACCATGATTTCACAGGAAGCCAGTAAAGTCATTCACATTTTGGTCAAGCCTTGACTCTTCCATAGGCTTGCACTACATGGCCAGATTTTTTTTTTAAAGAGACAAGGTTTCTTTCTGCAGCCCTGGCTGTTCTAGAATTCTCTCTGTAGATCAAGTTGGCCTCAAGGTCAAGCAATCCCTCTACCTATGCTACACCATGTCTGCCTTCATTCCTCTTTCTTGATGCTGGACAGAGACCCCATCACTCCTCCATCTTGTATTGTTGCTGAGGTCATTTCAGGTTTAACTAGAATTTAATTTCCTTGATCAAGAATTCTAGGAAAATTACTCATCTCCACTTCTAGGAACCAAGGTCAGGATATCCTTGCTAACTCATCTCAGCCTGTTTGTGCTGGAACCCCCTCTGGCTAACTGCTTATCTTAGCTTCTGCTAGAGACTTCTTGCTTCTGTGAGGATTCTATTTTGGTTGCCAGATGTAAAAATCTGGAGCTAGGACACTCAGTGCCCTCCGCAGCTCAGCTCACTCTGCAGTGTACATACTGAAGAGAGAGACTGTGTGGTAGTTATCTTCCTATGAACCTCTTTATTTTAATTCTGATTTTTGCTGGAAATAGAACAACTCTACAATTTTGAACCAAATTTAAAGCAGGCATTTATTAAATATTAAATACTGACCAAGAGACAGACCCGGGTCAGTAAAATTCCTCCGGATTTTGCTAGCTCGAACGGCCTCAGTCACGTGTTAACAGCGGTTTATTCTTAGATATTCAACTAGGCCACAATACTTTCCCATGAGCCTTTGTTATTTCCAAAGAACTACAATTCCCAGCATTCCAGGAACCTACTTGGTTCCCAGGCAAAAGAGGCTTCCAGGTTAATTTTGAGAATTACAGATGCAAGCTCTCCACCTTGATTTCAGGAGGAAGAAGGGGAAGTTAGTACTGGGTGTTCTGAGGGACGCTCAGGCAAGGTCCTAAGTCTCGACATGGTGAGCACAGGGTCACTGCCCACATCGGGGAGGAGCAGGCAGCTGAACCTGGGGAGCTGGTGTGGTGGATTCTCCCTGGGATTGGGTGGTAAGCGGAGGCCAGGTGTGGCCACCTATGGGGTTTGTTTTAGTTCTAGTCATTCCCTGGACCCGGTAGTGGGCTCTGAATAACTTCACTATCCGGGCTCCTTCTGCGCCAAGCATTTGGAGTAGGGACTTGTGTGCAGGAACATCCTTTGCAAGATGCCAAACTCGAAGAGCCCTGGTTTCTCTCAGTGTCTTCTACACCTTTTTCCTTTAGCATTTAACGTTTAGTTGTAGGGTCCATTTGGAGTTCATTTTGTGGCGGTTGTAAAAGGCGTCTCAGGTGTTGGGTAGCACTACAATGTTAATCTGTGATGTAGAAGAGTAGGACTTGCGATGTAAAGGAATTGCAGTGCTTGGGAAAGAGTAAGTCACACCACATAGAATTTAGATAAGTGAGGATGCCCTCTAAAACACCCTACAGATGGGTACTATGCTAACCATGTCTGTTAGATAGGATGCTAGGATGCACATTTTTGTTCACTAGGATTGTTCAGAAATATGGCTGAAGAGCAGAACAAAGGAGACAAACCAGATTTACAACCAGCTGCTAGGCCATTCCCATTGATAAGTTATTTGTTCTCTGCTGTTCAAATGAGCCAGTCCAAGCCAGATTGGATTATATTAAATGCCAGTTTATTGGGAAGCTGCTCTTGGGCAAGTTCACTGGCCCCAAGGACCGAGGTCAGGGAAGTCACCATGGTGAGAGAGGGAGGCAGGAAGGGCCACGTTTCTCTTTATAGCTCTCCTCTTTCCCTGTCTCCTCTGGGTCTGTGGACTGTAGCTGACTTATCATTAGCCTAATAGCTACTATCAATTTATAAGTGAGTGCATGGCATATTCATATTTCTAGGTTTTAGTTAACCCACTTAATCATGATTTTTTTTTAGTTACATCTATTTCCTATAAATGTTGTTTTGTTTTGTTTTGTTTTGTTTTGTTTTGTTTTGTTTTTGAGACAGGGTTTCTCTGTGTATGTAGCCTTGGCTGCCCTGAACTCACTCTGTAGACCAGGCTGGCCTCGAACTCAGAAATCCACCTGCCTCTGCCTCTGCCTCCCAATGCTAGGACTAAAGGCGTGTGCACCACTAGCCCCTCCAATTTCCAGTTTTCTTAGGAAACACAATATTGATTTCCGTAGTGCCTCTATTAGTTTGCCCTCCCACCAACATGTAAGAGTGGTCCCCTTGCTCCACATCCTAGCCGGCATGAGCTGTCACTTTTATTATAGTCATTATCTATTCTGACATGTATTTAAAAAAACAACAACCTCAAAGTAGTTCCATTTGCATTTCTGTGATCGCTAATGATGTTCAACATTTCTTAAAGTGTTTCTAGGCCATGTGAGCTTCCTCTTTTGAGAATTCTGTTTAGCTCTGTACCCCAGTTTTAAATAGAATTGTTTGTTCTTTGACCATCTAGTTTCTTGAGCTCATTATGCATTTTGTGTAGTAGGTGTCTGTCTGTGTAATATTCATAGTTGGTAAACATCTTTTCCCATTCCTTAGGCTTACTTGTCTCTTTGTCCAGTTGACTGTTCTTTTTGCCCTAAAGAAGCTTTTCAGATTCATGAGGTCCCATATATTAATTGTTGGTTTTAGATAGAGCCTGAGCCATTGGTATTCTGTTCAGAAGGTTGTCTCCAGTGCCAGCGCTTTCAGGGCTGTTCTTCAAATTCTCTGCTAACAGTTTCAGTATTTCTGGTTTATTTTGGGGTCCTCCATCAACTTGGTCTTGAGGTTTTTTTCACGGTGATGGATATGAGTTCATTTGCATTCTTTATGTAGAGATACAGTGTAACCAGCACCATTCTTTGAAGATACTTTCTTGGTTCTATTGTGTATTTGTGAATTTCATAATCAAAAATCAGGTGTTCTGACATGGGTGGGGTTATGTCTGGGTTTTCCATTTGATTCCACTGATGATCAGCATGTCTGATTTTATGCCAATACCATGCAGTTCTTTTGTTCAGGATTATTTTAGCGATCGTGGGTTTTGTTATTCCATATGAAGTGTTGGAATTCTTTCCAGGTCTGTAAACAATTCTGTTGTAATTTTGATAGGGACTAATTTAAATCTGCAGATTGTTTTTTTGTAGGATGGCTATTTTTCCTGTGTTAATCCAACTGTTCCGTGAACATGAGAGAATTTTTTTTTTTACATTTCCTGATATATTCTTCAATTTCTTTTTTCAAAGACTTGAAGTTTTTATCATACAAGTCTGTCTTTCTTTCTCTCTTTCTCTCTCTCTTTCTTTCTTTCTTTCTTTCATCTTTCTTTTGGAGGGGGATGTACTATAGTATATTTGATATTATTTGAGGCTATTGTGAAGGATGTTGTTTGCCTCATTTCTTTCTCACTCTATTTGTCATGTTTATATAGGCAGGCTACTGATTTTTTTTTTTTTTTTTTTTTTTGGTTTTTTGAGACAGTGTTTCTCTGTGTGTCCTGGCTGTCCTGGAACTCACTTTGTAGACCAGGCTGGCCTTGAACTCAGAAATCCGCCTGCCTCTGCCTCTGCCTCCCGAGTGCTGGGATTAAAGGTGTGTGCCACTAAGTCCAGCTGATTTTTTTTTAATGTTAATCTTTGATCCAGCCACTTTCCTAAAAGTACCTCCTTCCCTGTGTACCTTTTGCTGGGACCTGGAAGCCCCACCTTTTCTTTCCACCCAACAATTGGCTTCTATCTTCTTTATTGACTAAATCAAGAACCAATTAGGGAACCAGATTTTAGTATCAGCTCCTCCCCCTACATTTTGACATTTGGCAGAGAGTATTTCTCAGGTTGGCATGTATTTATGACACCAATACTTCCCGAGCCTTCTGAATCTTGGAGCTGCAGATGCTTGACCTTCTTCCTACCTGTTCTGTTTTTTTGAAAATTAAACTTGGAGTGATGGATGGTTGTGAGCCGCCATGTAAGCAGTTGCAATTGAGCCACCTATTTGCAAGACCAGCAAGAGCTCTTAACTGATGAGCCATCTCTCCTGCACTATGCTGCTTATTTATGATCTACATTTACTCTGGTAATATTTTCATCTGTCCAGTTGTGACTGTTTAAACATGCACTCTCTTAGAGTAAGATGTTGTTAATGTTCCAGGGTAAACTGGGGCACTTTGAGTTTTTGTAATATGAATATAGAACAGGAGTAAATGTATAATTTTCTGTAAGAACTTCATAGCAGGGCATGGTGGCGCACACCTTTAAGCACAGCACTTGGGAGGCAGAGGCAGGTGGATTTCTGAGTTCAAGGCCAGCCTGGTTTACAAAATGTGTTCCAGGACAGCCAGGGCTATACAGAGAAACCCTGCCTCGAAAAACGAGAAAAAAAAGTACACATGGAGGGGCCCATGGTTCCAGCTGCATATGTAACAGAGACATCAATGGGAGGAGAGGCCCTTGGTCTCGTGAAGGTTAGGTGCCCCAGTGTAGGGGAATACCAGGATAGGGGAGAGGGAGTAGGTGAGGGAGTGGGTGGGTTAGTGAGCAGTGGGAAGGGGTATGGGTCCACAGGGCTTCTGAGGCTTAAAAAGGGGATCCCCCAGCTGGACATGGTGGCGCACGCCTTTAATCCCAGCACTCGGGAGGCAGAGGCAGGCGGATTTCTGAGTTCGAGGCCAGCCTGGTCTACAGAGTGAGTTCCAGGACAGCCAGGGCTATACAGAGAAACCCTGTCTCGAAAAAAAAGGGGGGGGATCCCCAATTCTAAAAACTGCTCCCCATACAAGGTCTCCTTCTCGTAAATCCAAATATGACGCTCACCTGACCCTGGTAGAAGCCTTGATTTATCTAAATGCCCTCAGCTTTGATGATCAATGATTAAGCCCTGCCTATTAACATTGGAATTTCTTACCTAGGAATACCCCTTTTCCATTGGTATCCTGGAGAGGTCCCCTAATATCATAATGGCAGCCACTTGCTGACACAGGACTGAGGATATCCTTGTATTTTTTCACAGGAATCACAACACCAGGATGGATAACAGTATAGGATATCTATACAACCAGGAAAAAGGAAGAGAAAGATGAAGGCCCCTTCCCCTCAGACCTTATGGCTGATGAGGTGACCCTTGTTAGAGATAAGTCTCTACTTGCCTGTGATCCCTGTATTCAGGGCATTTGCCTGACACCCTATCAAGTACAAAATATTTCCCAGGCCGGCCAACTACACTGAGCGAACCTGACCCAACAAAATTTTAAGCTATTCAGTCCTACTCAGAGAGAGCCTCTCCAAGATCAATGAGTCCATGGTACCTGATCTTGATTTTGATAAAGGGCTCATGAAAAGGTTTGGGACAACATAAAAAAAAAAAAGGTTTTTTGACTCTTCCTGGATAATATCTTATGCTATAATGGGAGGCAAACTACCACTACTACTCCTCTTCCTCCTCTTCCTCCTCCTCCTCCTCTTCTTCCTCCTCCTCCTGCTCCTCCTCTTCCTCCTCCTGCTCCTCCTCCACTTCCTCCTCTTTGTCCTTCCATTGTTTAAGTGTCTTGTACAGCACATCTCTTGGCAATGTCCTATCAACATATGTATGCTTCAACTACTGATTGCTCATGAGCATTTAAATTGAGGCCTGCCAGGAGTGTGGATTAGAGTTTAGCACATGGAATTTCTCCTGGGTTCTGTTTAGGCTCCCTCCGTACACCCTGATATGCCCTCTGGAATGGCTGACCTTTCAGGGCTGGTAGTCAGTGAAGGGTAAGAACCTGCTTGGCAGGTCAACATAAGACAGGCATGGTTCACTCTACTGGAGGCCACCTGAGATGCAGCCACAGCAAAGAACCCTGACTCCCACTGGGCTTTCAAAAATTAAAAGAAAAGGGTGGAAATGTAAGAGGAACTTTACCAAGCAGACCCTGCCTCAACCTTACTCCCTGAGCCAATTGAGCACTTGCCAGCATAGATAGAGACCCCTGATGCTGGATGGGGCAATAGAGGAAGCCAGTGTAACAGAGACAGCCCCATATCTGGCTACTTGAGAGCCAATGAGATGCTGGGAGGAAGGTATACAGGTTTGCTCATTTCCCTCCAATAAACAAGTCTGATTTTTCTACTTGCCTGACTCCCAGCCTTTGTATCTTTGTTTCTGCTCCTTCTTACCACCCCCCCAAGGGTCTTGGTTGGGGTTATATAACTCAAATCTGCAGTTTGAAAACTCTGTTGTGGAATAGCCTTTTAAATAAAGAATTTAATCAGAGAAAATCAAAGTCATTGTATTGAGGAACAACAGACTGGCATCAAGGTGACCTGAGTCACCTTTGTCTCAGAAACATTTTTGTAAAATGCTAAAGATGCATCTGTGCCCAGATCTTGAGACATGCAAAGAGACCACCAGGGACAACTGTGCTGCAAGCACAGGAGAGCCTTTATTCAAGCTTTACCTCAGGCTACAAACAGGATAGGAGAGCTGCACCGAGGTCTAGGGTCATGGGTTTTATAAAGAAAAAAAGGCAAGAGGGGATTTACAAGCCTAGACATTACATGATTGTGTAAGAGAGTAAAGGAATGTTGCCCTTTAAGCTCATTGGTTTATACCACCTCATACAACCACAAGGAAGGACAACCTATCTGACAGGAGGATCATGACCTGAGAAGGGCTCATGTTTCCTGAGCCCATCCCATTAATTTTGGTTGACCCCAGCTGTTAAGTCTATTTTCCAAATGCCAGGCAATATTTAAATCGGTTATTGCAACCAATGATACTAATAAACTTGGCTGACACCCCGAGAACAACGAAGGACTCACACTGAATCAAGTGTCAGGCCTAGGCTTATGCCTTTTGGGGCCTTCTATGCTCCCTTCTCAAGCCTTGTTAAAGGTTTGTAATCAAACTATTGTTGTAAATGCCACTTTTCATTACCTTGGGGCACCTAATGGTACTTATTTAGCTTGCTCCACTGGACTTACTAACTATGTAATTACCCAGACCTTTTTACAAAACAGAGATTACTGTGTCTTAGTTCAACTCCTCCCAAAGTTAACTCCACCACACAGAAGATCTCTGGTTTCTGAAAGCAGCACTAACTTGCCTTGCAACAGGAGGGAGCCTATCTCCACAGTGACTTTAGCAGTGATCCTTGGTTTGGGAGCTACATGAGTACAGACAGACATCACCTCTCTGGTTACCTCCCAACAGCAATATATTCAGCTCATCCATGCCATAGCTATAGATATTCGAGAACTACAAAGAGGCTTAGAGAACCTAAAAGATTCTTTAGTCTCCTTATCTGAAGTGGTGCTACAGAATAGATGAGGCCTTGACTTAATGTTTCTACAAGAGGGAGGGTTCTGTGCAGCCCTCAGAAAAGAATGTTGCTTTTATTCTCATAAGTTTACCCTAGTCCAAGATAGCATAGAGAAAGTCAAAATTAGCTTAGAAGAAAGAAAATGTAATAGAGAAAAATATGAATCTTGGTATCAAAATTGGTTTTCTACTTCTCCTTGGCTCTCCACTTTGCTTCCCAACCTCTTGGAACCCATGGTGAGTATTTTGTTGCTTCTGTATTTTGGCCCTTGGGATTTTAACAGATTAACCAGTTTTGTTAAGTCACAGATTGATTTTGCCTTGAAAAAACCAGCCACAGTCCACTACCACCGAGCAGACATCCGAGACTCAGCCGAGGACCTTTCCTCCACCAATGCAGAGAGAGCAATTGTTGGCCTTCAATTTTTCACCCTTGCGGCAGACACGGAGCTCTCTTGGTTCCACAGGCTGTGGAGACGCCTATAATATGGAGGGTGGCTCTTGGCTCCTAATAGTGGCTGAGGGCCATAAGCTGTGGAGTTGCCTATGATGGGAGTATTGTGGTGCCATGAGCCAGGAGCACACCATGAATAAAGACCACCATTAGGCTGCAAGGTGACTCTATGATGGGAGTATTGTGGGTTCACTACTTGGGTACACATCATGTGCACTAGGGCCATGATATCAAGATGTGTATGCCACCCACATAGCCTAAGGCATGAGGCCTTGCCCCACGGTTTCAACAGACCCATAATAGGTCTCCGTGAGGGTGGTTTTCACAGTGCTAGACATGGATGCACACCACATAGCCTAAGACATGGCCCTCCTCCGACCCTCTTTATATAGCCACCCCCCAACTTTTATGAAGAAAAAAGGGGAAGACATGGGAAGCCAGACCATCAATAATTCCCAACATAAAGACCAGCTAACTCTTTGTTAAGAGCCAAACTGCCTCCTCCTTTACACAAGGCTGATCCTGAGAACCAGCAGACCCTTATTTTAAACACCTAGGGCTGTTATGCAGGCGCCAGCGTCCTTGAATCAATCACAAAAGTATCCCCAGCACCCTGAGATTAATCACAAGACATCTTCCAGCATCCTGAGATCAATCACAAGACATCTTCGAACAATCTCTGTTCTCCCGTACAGGATGTCTTAAGCCTGCAATCAGCACCCAGATGTCCTTCACTCCTTCTGTGCGACTTTGTTCTTCTTCCTCAGCCCCTCCCTATCTCTTCTCACTGTGTGTATAAAACCAGGCCTTCAGCCTTGAATGCACGAGGCCTTGACAACAATCCTTTTGCTTGGTCTCCCATTTCTTTTCCTCCCCGTTTCTTTTTCAGGCCTTGGTCCCCCTCGACTCACAGAATAACTGAGTCCTGCTGGACGAGACAGAGTTCTATTCATCTTTTCTACCTGCCCTGAACTCTGGGGTCAATAAGCACAATGTAATTTCTAATCAATCCTCAGTTGGATGGCCAGTCTGACTTACCTGGGCAACAAAAATTACTTTGGGTATTTCAAACCTCGGGAAGATTTCTTTTAGGATCTTCTTTACCACAAAATTGGCAGTTTCTTTTTTAGTTGGATAAGCTATTTTGAATGTCCTGTGTTAGTCATAGCACATGGTACACAGTTTTTACCACTGCCTCTGTAACATCAGAGAGTTTTAAACATGAGAATTGGCTGGGTGGTGGTGGCTCACACCTTTAATCCCAGCACTTGGGAGGCAGAGTCAGGTGGATTTCTGAGTTAGAAGCCAGCCTGGTCTACAGAGTGAGTTCCAGGACAGCCAGGATTATACAGAGAAACCCTGTTCCGAAAAAATCCACCCCCCCCAAAAAAAAAAACCAAAAACCAAACCAAACAAACAAAAAACATGAGAATTGGATGCTTTGACTAGAGTTTGTAGATGTTTGGCTTTTAGGTGAGACAGCTGGTGTAAATTTTCAACATATCTTTTTCTTTCTTCCTGTGGTAGTGTTACTTTACCATGATTGGTCATTTTCTGACCTTTCAATTTTTCTTCAGCAACTCCCAACTTGTAGTTGGAAGATGGATAGCTTTAAGGAGACTCAGAATATCCTTTTTTTTTTTTTTAACTTGCTGATGTCAGTAGCCCTCTTTGTCTATAGATGGCACCGTAGACGTGGGCTGTAGCAAAAGCATACCTGCTATTGGTGTAGATGTTGATGGGCCGCTCCTCAGCCATCTGAAGGGCCTGAGTTATGGCAATCAGCTCAGCTTTTTGTACTGACATACCCTCTGGCAGGCTGCTAGCCTACACCATTTGCTTGCCATCTACCACCGCTGCTCCTGCCATCTTCCTATATTCTACCAGGAAGCTGTTTCTGTCCGTGAGCCAGCTTGGAACCCCTGCCGCAGCTGGTCACGCAGGTTACTCTGGATCCCAGTTTCTTCTGCAAGAATGTTCATATAGCAGTGAACGGGTGAGGAGTCGTCCACTTCAGGCAGGAGGGTAGCAGGTTAGGGATAGCGGGCAGAGCATATATGACCCGTTCAGTCAGCAGCAGACTCTGATAGTGGGTCATCCAAGTGTTGGTCATCCATCGATCTGGAGGCTGACAGATAATACTCTCAAGAGAGTGGGGGCCAACACAGTTATTTGTTGCCTCAAGGTTAACTTGTCTGCATCTTTAACGAGCAAGGCTACAGCTGCAATGGCCTTCAAGCATGTAGGCCATCCACAGGCCACTGGGTCCAGTTTTTTAGACAAATATGCCACAGGCTTCTTCTATGGCCCTAGAGCCTGGGTAAGAACTCCTCTGGCCACTCTCACCCTTTTATAAGGGGGCAGCTAGTGTTGTAAACCGAAGCATCTAAACTCTGCAGTGCCCAAGAATTCTCTCACCTGTCTCGAAGTAGTTGGGGCCGGAATCTCTGTCACAGTCCTTTTTTTAGCCTCAGTCAGCCATCGCTTTCCATCTTGGAGGGTGTATCCCAGACAGACTACCTCTGTCTGACATAATTGGGCCTTTTTAGCAGAGGCCCAGTACCCCAACTCACCCAGTTTATGAACCCTTGGGGTAACTGTGTCCAGGTCAGTTCACTTGTTTGTCCAGTATTGGGATCTCTCCATTCAAAAGCAAATAAGGGCTGACTAGAGGAATGTAACTTTAAGCAAAAAAAGCATCTTTCAAATCAAGCACTGTGTACCACTTTTGCTCCAGGGGGAGCGAGCTGAGGAGGTTATAGGGGGTTGGGGACAGTTAGATGAATGTCTTGGACCCTCTTATTGACCCCTCTTAGATCTTGGATAGGTCGATAGTCATTTGTGCCAGGTTTGCTTATCGGCAGCAGGGGAGTGTTCCAGGGCGACTGGCAAGATGACAAAATGCCTTGATATAATAGTCTCTGAATATGTGGCCTGATTCCCTCCCTTGCTTCGCGGATCCTTGGGTATTGTCGCACCCCTATAGGGGTCGCATCCATCTTCAGTCCCACAACCACAGGGGGAACTCTAATAGCCATCTCCATACCTCCAGTCTCTGCCCATGCTTTAGGGAAGGCAGTCAGCCAGTCTTTCAGGTCTGACAATTCCATTTGCCTTATACATTCTTGCAAACGACATTCTTCAAGCTGCAGGGCCAATACCATGGAAGTGGGGGATTCCCAACATTTTTGGCCCTTTTTGGGTAAATCTGATCTGGGCTTTTAGTTTTGTAGTGGTCCAGGGGTATTGTTTCTGACCAGTGGCTCCCATTACTATAGTTCTTTTATTCTTGAGTTTTCTCAATGGCTGTCTCAATACAGAGTGTTCTGCCCCAGTGTCAACTAGAAAGTCCAAAGGGGTCCCCTCCAAAGTCTCCTGGAAAGGTCTTCTTCTTCTTCTAGGTCTAGATTCCCTGTTTCCCAGTTACCCCGACTGTCTATTCTCAGGCCTCTTTCTTCCTTCACGTTTCCCTACAACTGCGACCAAAATCCTGCTTAAGTTTCTTTCCTGTTTCCTATCCTTTTTGTTCTCTCTTTCTTCTTTTTCTCACTTTTCTCTTTCTTTCCTGTCTCCTCTATCTCTCTCTCTTGTGATACACCTTTTCTGCCTCTTTGACTAAATCTTGCAAAGCCATGGCATGTAATCCTTCTAGTCTCCATAACTTCAGAAGCTGCTTGGCCTATAAAAGCCATAGTGCCAGGCGTGGTGGCACACGCCTTTAATCCCAGCACTCGGGAAGCAGAGGCAGGCAGATTTCTATGTTCGAGGCCACCCTGGTCTATAGAGTGACTTCCAGGACAGCCAGGGCTATGCAGAGAAACCCTGTCTCAAAAAAAACCAAACCAAACAAACAAAAAAAGCCATAGCAATTGCAGCTTGTTGACCCTCAGAGGTTGGATCAAAAGGAGAATAATGTCTATAAGCCTCCATCAATTTCTTTTAAAACACTGAAAGGCACTAGGAGGGCCCTGCATCACTTCTCTTACCTTAGTCAAATTGATGGGGCTCCTTGCTGCTCCCTTTAGACCTGCCACCATAGCCCAGCAGTTAACTGCCAGCCTTTCCCTACCTTGAGTCCTGTTGTAGTCTGGCACTTATCACATTAGGAACGTTGGTTGGAGCTCCAATCACTCCGGGGACATTTTTCTGAGCCTACAAGTGTGGGAAACAAGGCTGAGGGAAACCAGGCCTTTAACAGCTCCTACCTGAGAGCCAATTAACCATTTGTTGGGAGCTGAGTCACCTTCCTCTTTCACACAAGGCTGCTCCTCAGAACCAGATGGTCTTTGTGCCCTGAATTGACACCTAGGACTCTTAAGAAAGAACCGGCATTCCGTGCTCGCTTAGGCAGCACATACACTAAAATTGGAACGATACAGAGAAGATTAGCATGGCCCCTGCGCAAGGATGACACACAAATTCGTGAAGCGTTTCATATTTTTATAATCAGAACAACAAACGCTCTAAATAAAGAGAGAATATTAGGGCTGGTGAGATGGCTCAGCGGGTTAGAGCACCCGACTGCTCTTCCGAAGGTGATGAGTTCAAATCCCAGCAACCACATGGTGGCTTACAACCACCCGTAACAAGATCTGACGCCCTCCTCTGGTGTGTCTGAAGTCAGCTACAGCATACTTATGAAGAATAATAAGAAATGAATCCTTGGACTGGAGAGACCAACCGGAGCAAGTGAGGCTGTCTAGCGGCTGTCTAGCGAGCGGAGCCGAACGGGGACGGCCAAAGCAAGCAGGGACGGCCGGAGCTAGCAGGGCCGGAACGAGCGGGGCCAACCGGAGCAAGCGGAGCCAATCAGAGCGAGCTGGGCCTGCTGGAACGAGTGGGGGCCGTATGGGGGCAGCCGGGAGCGAGTGGGGCTGGCCGGAGCGAGCAGAGCCGGCGGGAGCGAGCGGGGTTGACCGGAACAAGGAAAAAAAAAAAAAAAGAGAGAATATTAAAGGCAGCAAGGGAAAAAGGTCAAGTAACATATAAAGGCAAGCCTATCAGAATTACTCCAGACTTCTCATCAGAGACTATGAAAAGCCAGAAGATCATGGACAGAGATTATACAGACACTAAGAGAACACAAATGCCAGCCCAGGCTACTATACCCAGCAAAACTCTCATTTACCATAGACGGAGAAACCAAAGTATTCCACGACAAATTCAAATTCACACAATATCTTTCCACGAATCCAGCCCTTCAAAGGATAATAACAGAAAAACACCAATACAAG
>LR751453.1:100392-170031 GCA_902729485.2 Mus minutoides | reverse complement strand
GTTGGAAGGGCAGTGGCAAAGGATGGGTACAAGAACCGTGTTGTGGTAATTCTCCAACCCAAATATGCCCCAGCATATGACTCAATTATTATGATTACATGCTGTGCACCTAGATTGCTCAGATCTACTGCTACACTACCATCTTCCACATCTATGAGACTCCTTAGAGCTTTCGATTTCTCCAGGCCATGTGCTTCTGCTCTGCCTTTCTTCTTCTTCTTCTTCTTCTTCTTCTTCTTCTTCTTCTTCTTCTTCTTCTTCTTCTTCTTCTTCTTCTTCTTCTTCTTCTTCTTCTTCTTCTTCTTCTCCTTCTCCTTCTCCTTCTCCTTCTCCTTCTTCTTCTCCTTCTTCTTCTTCTTCCCCCTCCTCCTCTGAGTTGTCTCCTTCTTCCATTTTTCTCCTTCTTCTCTCTCTCACCTTCTGCTCCACCTACCCTTTATCTGCCCAATCATCAGCTCTCCTTTATTTTACAAATTAAGGTGGGAAGCAAGTTTAAAACCCCTCACAGGAGAACAGAATTAATGTCAAATATAATTAGCCCCAGGACAGTGTTAGGAAGATCACATGACTGGATAAGACCCAGGGAGGAGCTGATAGATAGAAATATAGACCGTTCTGTACAGCAGAGTCTCATGTGGGCTCTTCGCCCCCAAATTTCCCAGCCTAGGGAGAGAGATTCCCAACCCTCACCCACCTGGCCATATCACATGTAGACAGTGCAGATGGTAGGGAACCGTGAGAGAGAAGCAGGCAAGATCTGGTTCTAGACCACAAGGTCCAGAGTAGAGGCACATGGCCTTTCCCATCCTGGACACAGGTCTTTATCATAAGAAAACCCCACCACTCACTCAGCTTCCAAACCAGCCTGTGCTTCCAACTACTCCCCCAAGCCAGGTAAGTCAAGACCCTGTGACATCTCAGAAGAGGGAGGAAGGGCAAGCCTGGGCTAGGAGGCACAGGTAATAGGAAACTGGTGGCAAATTAGCAAACAGAAAACTCCTTTTCACCTGAGTACAGTAGCATAGACCTGGAGTGACACTTGAGAAGTGGAGACAGGAGGATTGAGAGTTGCAGCTCAACCTAAACTATATAGTAAGCTCCAACCCAGCTGGGCCATCTAGATCATGACTTAAAAATCAAAACAAAATGAAAAAAGAATAACTCCCTCATTTTTGAGCCAGCCGACAAATCAATCAACCCACGAGACTGTTAATGGCATGCAGTGTTGGCATCCTTATTTAAACAGCAAAGAAAGTTGGCACACTTGACTCAAAGATGCTCAACTCCGGCTATGCAGGAAAGTAACCAGTGGAGATTCTGCAAAGAGCTGCATGGCCAGGGGCTTGGTGCAAACCTTTGAATAAGACTCTCCAGAGGCTGTGGAGATGGCTCTCAGGAAAGCATCTGCCTTGCAAATGCTAGGACCTGAGTTTGATCCCAGAATGCAGGTAAAGATACTGGGCGTTGTGGAGTATACTTCTAACCCCAGAGCTGGGATGCAGAGACAGGAACGCCCTGTGCTAGGTGGCCAGATAGCCTTACCTAAGTGGTTATCTCCAGGCCAATAAGAGACCCTTTCTCTAAGGTGAATAGTGTTCCTCAGAATGACAAGGATAGCTTTATAACTTCATAAGACCAAAAAAGAAAAAGACAAAGAAATAATTTTCTAAGAATAGATGCCATTGTCTCTCAACAACTTGTCCCTGGGGCCCACACAGCCAGTGCCTTGTTCCCCTAGTGGTTTTGTTTTGCATTTTTATGACATTAGTCACCCCTGAGCCATTGACCAGTTAGTGATCGGTTGCCTGCATGTCCTGACAGTCCCTCTGTCCAGCACACCTAACTGCTCCTGGTCTCCTCATTTTGGTGAATGAAGCTGGGCTTAGGCCTCCCATGACCTCTGATGGACAGCCTGCCTATTTAGCAAGTAGCTTCCCAGGAAGAATCCGCGTGCATGTTGAGTGGCATCTATGGATTAGAACTTCTGGGTGAACTTTAGATTCAGGATTGCTGGGTTCAAGAGTAAAGCTATATCTAACTCATCAAAGGCTGTCAAATTCTGCCATGGAGCCACCAACGAAGTCCAAGAATGACAGATAATCCAGAGGGGTCTGAATTTTAGATTTCTGATAACTTTACAGATGGAAGAAAGCCTGGGAAAGTCTTTTTCATGCATGTGCAAGCGCACGTGGAGGTGTTGGGAAGTTGAAGGCTAACCACGGGCTGTGAGGGACAGCAGCACTAAGCTTCCCTGAAGGTGTATCTTCCATATATATATATGCATATATGTGTGTATGTGCGTTAAATATATATTATATAATTATTACATAATAATATATTGCTTAATATATGTAAATAAATATATGTACATAAATATATATTTAATTTTTGAAAGCTATGCATGTTTACATATTTGAAAAACAGAACTAAATCTATAGAAAATGAGAAACTCTGAAGTTGAAAACAAGCCCCTCCCCCATCAAATAATGCCTAGCCACGTGTCAGATTAACAACACAAGTGCACAGACAGCATCCTGGTTTCACATAGCTTTATAACCTTTCTTTTCCTTTTTTTGATTTTTTGAGACAGGGTTTCTATGTGTAGCCCTGACTGTCCCGGAACTTACTCTGTAGACCAGGCTGGCCTCAAACTCAGAAATCTGCCTGCCTCTGCTTCTCAAGTGCTGGGATTAAAGGCGTGTGCCACCACTGCCTGGCTCATAGCCTTATAACCTTATAAGAGCAAAAGAGAACGAGGTAAATGAGTCCCAGAGGATGCTTTTGTTGTTGTTAGCAGTTGTAACTTTTATACTTAGTGTAGTGGGGCAGAGGCAGAGCAACCACCATGATGTCAGTGTGGTGAGAAGCCATGTGGTTGCTTGGCAACAGACTGTCCCAGATCCTTCCCTCCTCAGTAGGTGTACATCCTCCGTCTACGTGCAGCTGTGCCAAGACAAAGGCAAGACAAAGTCGAATTAATTCTGGGATTTGACTCAGAAATATCAACACAGACGCGTGCTTATGAATATGCACTTCCCAGGCCTGTCTGCTGAAATGCCCCAGGAGCCAAGGTCACCTATGTTTCTGCACATTTTCTCTACTGAGGGCAAGGAAATACCTTGGAAAGGGAGTAGACCTACACTGGAGACACGAGAAAGGGGCATTCCAAGAAGCTGGGAACCCATCCACAGTATTATTAGAGCTGGCTGGGGTGGGGGTGGGGCAGAGTGGGGTCCTCTCAGCCAAGTTTGAGCTGGTTTCAGCATCAAGAACTTCCTAGTACTCTGAGAAGAAAGCTACAAGGATGATGGAGACCAAGAAGCATGGCTGAGGATCCAAAAGTCCTGACAGCAACGCAGTGCTCTTCAGCGTGGAAAGGGAGACAATAATCCCAGCAGCGCTCTGTTCACAGTTATCATAGAATGATGAACGACAGAAACAGAAAGAGCAACATTCTAAATTGCTAACAAAACGAGAATGACTGTGAAGTGCACTTGAATAGTTGGGATACGTCACAGTGGGACACGGAATAAACCTAAACTTACAGACGAGGAAGAGTGTAAAATATGATAGCACGATATAATAATAGCATTCTTAAAAAAAATAACGTACTCCTAAGTAAAAGCGATGCATAGGAAGATAAACACAACATAATAACAATGACGAATCTTCTGTGTGTGAAATTACCATCTGTTTTTCCATTTGATTTTCTGATTTCTACAAAGAAAATAACATTTTCTAAAACGTACATACCACAATTTAAATTTGCAAGAGGGAAAAACTTGGAACTGGACTCAGGAAGGCATTACCGGGAGTAGAAGGCATTACGTTAAAGTATGGGATTATGGAATGGCTTTCTTTGGGAGAAGTGTGAGCCCAGGCTGAGGACCACCAGAACAGCCTGAAACAAGAAAGAGCAGGGCGGGGAGATGGTACAACATTGCCACTCAGTGGACATTTCTGGGACTTCATGTGTTGAGACCTTCCTGTCTTGTATTATCCCAAAACCTGGATACAGGAGGGTGGGCTAGGGTAAGAATTAGCTGGGGCCACCACCCAGCATCCTTCCAGAACATGGGAAGACTGGAGATCCTGGCAAAGATTGAGCGAGATAGCAACTCCACTCTTTGACTTTGATCATTTTCTGACAGGGAGTCTGACAGGGAGTCTGGCTTCATCAAGATTCCCAAACATAAATGATTAAGGCCCCTATAAGTCTGGGAGAGGCTTTTGGCAGCTGCCCTAAATCGTGCAGCCAAGAAACAGTGGGAGGAGCTAGACACCATGATGGGATTGGGGACATTTCCGAGAGTCCAAGCTTGAAGCAGATTAAAGGGAATCCAAAGCTCCGCTTAGAGGAAAGCCGGCTGCAGACGCCAGAGTTCAAAGCACAGTGTCAGTGCTGGCGTCAGAAATGAAAACCAGAACAAGGTCAGTCTCGCCAACCACCCTCTCTCCCGCTAAAGATTTGACACTGCATGACTGGTTCTGAAGATGGTGCTGTGTACCTGGTACAAAACCACATACCAGGTGCTTTATAAGCCAGGGAATTTAATCTTCTCAGGAGCAGAGACTAGGAGTACAAGGAAAAGGCAGATTTGGTGCCTGGTGAGGACTCTCTCTGCCTTACAGATAAAGTCATCTCAAAGTCATCCCCAGTAATGATAAAGGGTCTTGCCTGGTCCTATTTTATAAGGGCATGAATTCATGAGGCTCCACCATCATACCCTAATTACTCCCTGAGGCTTCACTCCAGCCCTCTTTGAGTTTAGGATTTCAAAGTGTAATTTGGGAGTAACATACACACCCAGTTCCTTCTGCCCGATCTATCCTTCGGGTTCTCCAGAGAAACAGTCTAATAGTGTGTGTGTGTGTGTGTGTGTGTGTGTGTGTGTGTGTGTGTGAGAGAGAGAGAGAGAGAGAGTGTGTGTGTGTGTGTGTGTGTGTGTGTGTGTGTGTGTGTGTGTGTGTGTGTGTGTGTGTGTGTGTGTGTGTGTGTGTGTGTGAGAGAGAGAGAGAGAGAGAGAGAGAGAGAGAGAGAGAGAGAGTGTGTGTAGATGTATTTTAAGGAATTTGTATTATTATGTAGTCTGTTGAATCCAAGTACAGGACAGGGCTTTGCAATGGAGAACCAAGGGAAGGCTGATTTGAAATTCAGGACCCAGGGTAAATGGTGCCCACTAGAAAAGTTATTTCTTGTTTACAGAAATCAACTTTTGCCCTATCCAGGTCTTCCACTGACTGGATGGAGCCTGCTGTGATGGTTGAGCCTTACTGTTGACTTGACCGATTTGATCACCTAGGAATATGTGTGGCTCTGAGTGTGTAAGAGTATGTCCATAGAGGGTTAACTGAGGAGGGAAGACCCATCCTCAACGTGCTCTGGGGGCCTGGGATGAATAAAAAAATAAAAAGTGACTTACCATAAACATTCACCACTGTCCTCCAAACTGTGGGCACAACATGACCAGCTACCATTGATATGCCTTCCTGTGTGATCTCTATATCTTCTGTGATGCTGCCAAAACAGACTTCCTCCCTCCCTCCCTCCCTCCCTCCCTCCCTCCCTCCCTCCCTCCCTCCCTTCTTCCTGTTGAGGCCTGCACCCACCCACCCCTAGCATAGCTGTAGCTATTTTGTTCTATGCTTGCCAGCTATTTCATATTGTTGCTGTTATAGGCCTGCCAATCATTTACACAGAAAAATAGCTTGGCTCAGAGCAAGGTCATGACGTTATGCTCTGCATGTTATGAGATTTGTTGATCTTAAGAAAATCTGCCACTATAAGCTTCATGTAGGACCCATTAAATTAAAGGTCAATATGAACCGTTATGTCTAAAATGGCTTGAATCAGCGCCAATCACCAGGCAGCACTACTAGCATCTGCGTATGTGCTCATTGTGGTTTTGTGGTTTTAGCCCTTATAAGCTGACACAGAAAAATGTTCACAGTGGTAGCCTCAGGCCCCAAATTCTGAGCTACGGCTCTGATTGATCAGACTTAGGATGTGTGTGCAATAAACTATCCCTGTCTGACTGAGATCTGTGTGGTTTGTGGGGGTGGCTCCTGGGCTCCAGTGTTCCTTCCTGTGGTTGCTTTTGTCAAATGCGCTGTCAGAACAATAAGAAAAATAACGTGTTGCCTTTTTCATTTGCTTAAAACCGTCCATTTTAATATTAATCTCATAAGAAACTCCTTTCCCGAAACATCCATAAAAATATCTTACCAATTACCTTGGTACTGTGTCTTTGCCAAGTTGTTCATGAAATTAATCATAAAACCAGTGTAATAGCCACATTGTCTTATTAAAAGCTCCCATATCTGAAATGATTGAGGTTTCTGCTATTCTCTGATTCTGACATCTTTAATTTATAACTCCTGCCTGGTGGCAGAGATAACTCTTTCCCTGCAGCCATCTGTCTGTCCTAGCTGCCAAGAAGACAACCAGGAAAAAGAGAAGTCAGTCTCGCTCTTTAAGAACACTTTCTGGGGTCAGCCCTACAGGTCGGGGTGTTGGTATTTGCTCTTGATGCTGACTCGTGGGTTCTGTCTCTGGTGGAAGCAGAGAACTGACTCACAAATCTTGCCCCCTTGCCATGGGTGTGGACCTGAGTCTATAGTGCCGTTGCTGGGGTCCCTTTACAATGAACCGCACAGATGTGGATGGTGACAGGAATACAGATGAGTTTGGAGGTGGCCCAGCTCAAGCATGCAAAAAAAAAAAAAAAAAAAAAAAAAAAAAAAAAAAAAAAAAACGAGTGGTAGAATTTAAACTTCTCCCAAGTTTACACAACATAGGCCCTTTTTCCATCCTGCGCTTTCAGTGGAATGAAACCCAGTTAGGGGAAGGGCTTTCAGAATGTGTTACTCTCTGGAGTTTCCCCTTCTACCCTAGTCTTGGGGTTAGTATGGCTTCAACGAAGTGCCAGGACCAAAAGCAACTTGGGGAGGAAAGTTTATCTCACTCACAGTTCATCATCAAAACCAGTGAGGTCAGGAACTCAAACAGGGCAGAAACCTGAGAGCAGGAGCCATGGAGAGCTGCTGCTTGCTGATTCGCTTCTCACGGCTTGCTCAGCCTGCTTTCTTAGAGAACCCAGGACCACCAGCTCATGGGAGACACCGCCCACAGTGGGCTGGCTCCTCCCACATCAATCATTAATTTAAAAAATGCCCTGCAGCCTTGCCTATAGCTCAATCTAATAAAGACTTTTTTTTCAATTGAGGTTTTAATACCTCAAGGGCAATTAAAACACACACACACACACACACACACACACACAGAGAGAGAGAGAGAGAGAGAGAGAGATTAAGAATAAGGTAAGATACTAGGGAACATCTTTAAGAAGAATTCTGATAGTGGAAAAGATTAAAGGGGATATTGTGTAATGTCATAATCATTGGGTACAAACGATGTCAAGAGAAATGATAAAAACATCAAGTCATGAAGAAATGTCACAACTACTGATAAATTCAGATAAATTCATTGGAAAATACTCTCATAGAGCCTATCTTTGTATAATAGTTTCGGGGGTGGGGGATCTGTGACAGCTGTATCTAAGACAGCAGGTAGCTCATATGCAGGATTTAACTGAAAGGCTTATATAAGGCCCTAATTAATGTTTTTCCCTTTAAAATTTAGCTTAGCCTTTTGTTTTGTATCATAACAAAAACTACCCTCTCTTTTTTTCTGTCAAGGTCAGTTGAGAACCTGGTCCCCTGGGTAACTTGGGCTGGGGCAGAACTTCTGGCTCCTTTAGTCTTTTCTTTTACCAGATGCTCCATCTTAGAATGATTCAGGGTCTTTCTGACCATGCTGCTTCCTTTGGAAATATGGGGGCGTGTCCTCATGTGTTGACTTTCTTCTTCATAGACCTGTACACTGGATAAGGTCTTCCATCTGGAGCTCTGTGGTTTTCTGGCCAAGAAGAAAGATGATTTTTCAAAGCTGTGGTATACTTTGAGAGATACCTCATAGTGTCCTGGGAACTAGCTGACTTAGGGTAGGAGCCAAAACACTGGGTCTTGGTCCACATTAGCTTTGACCTCCAAGTTGTACTCAAGACCATAAGGTTATTTATGTCAGTACTGAAAACAAATAATACTTTAAATGTTTAGCTGTTATGTAACACTAAGATAAAACTTCATAGAGATATATTTCTTTTCTAAATGAAGCCAACCTAAACCTCAGTGTCTTAATTAGAAGGACTCACTCTCAGTCCCCAATTTTCAGACTGTAGGAATAGCAGAGCCTATAAGATCATCTTCCCATGGGAAAGATTCTCAGTGAGGAGGAAGTGTGAACCCTGGAGCAGGACTTGTGTCCTCATGTGTTTATTTCCCAACCAAGAGGAGTGTCTTGGATCACTGTGGAGTCAGGGCTGAGACAGTGATCAGCCAATAACATCTTGACTAAGCCTGTTTGCCTGATTGTTGTTTCATTTTAAAACTTTAATTACACTGAGAACTAATGGGAACTTGGGCTAATTTGGAAGTTTTAATGAACATTACTCTTAATGAACATTACCCGTAAGCCATTCTTGTACCATGTAAACATAAAACACAAGCAATGAAAACAGTACACGTATAAACAGTCTTATAGAGGTTTTTAAAAATGTCAAAGATTTGGAATCACTGTCAGTTTTAGGTAAGGCTGTTGTTAGGTCACGACTTAATAGAATGTTATTTTCAAAAATAATATTTTTTATTAATTCTTTGGTGATTAATACAATGTGTTTTGATCTTACCCAGACCCTTGCCCAACTTCTCCCAGAACCACTGCTTACCTTCATCTTTATGTTATCATTCTCTCGCTGTCTCTGTCTCTCTGTCTCTGTCTCTCTGTCTCTCTCCATCTGTATCTGTCTCTGTCTTCTGCCTCAATATGTCTCTGTCTTTCTCTGCTTCTCTCTGTCTCTGCCTCTGTCTATCTATCTATCTATCTATCTATCTATCTATCTATCTATCTATCTATCTATCTCTTGTTGTCTCTGTCTCTCTCTGTCTGTCTCTATCTCTCTGCCTCTGCCTCTCTCTGTCTCTATCTGACTCTCTGTCTTTCTCTGTCTCTCCTATCCTTTTTCTCTGTATCTTTTTTCTTTTTTCTTTATTCTTTTCTCATATATTAGATCCTGACTGCAGTTTCTCCTCCATCCTCTCATCCTAGTCCTCTCCCCCCACCTCCCCTTTCCCCCAGATCCATTCCTCCTCTGTTTCCCTTCAGAAAAGAGGAGGTTTCCAGGAACCTCAACTAAACATGACATAACAAGTTACAATAAGACTAGGCACACACCCTCATATCAAGACTGGAGGAGGCAACCCGAATAGGAAAAGGTCCAAAAAGTAGGCAAAAAAGAGTCAGAGACAGCCTTCTGTTCCCACTTTTAGGAGTTTTGCAAAAAATATCAAGCTACACAACCACAACATATATATAGAGGACCAACACAAGCAATAAAAACAGTCCAACATAGAGGACCTAGGTCAGACTCATACAGGCTCTCTGATTGTGGGTTCAGTCTCTGTGAGCCCCTAAGAGCCCAAGTTAGTTGACTCTGTGGGCTGTTTTCTTGTGGAATCCTTGACCATTCTGGATCCTACAATCCTTCCTCCCTTCTTCCTCAGAATTTCCCAAGCTCTGCCTAATGTTTGGCTGTGGGTCTCTGCATCTGTTCCTATTATTTGCTTGATGAAGGCTCTCTGATGATGATTATGCTAGCCTGCAGCTTATGAGAATAGGAGAATATTATTAGTTTTTTTTTTTTTTTTTTTTGTCAGTCATGCTTGGTTCTATCCTAGATCGCTGGGAATCCAGCCTCTGGTTTCTGGCACTCCCAGCAGTGTCAGGCATAGGTTTCCTTTCCTGGCATGGATCTCAACTGGACCAGCCATTGGTTGGCCACTCCCACATTTTCTGTGCCACCTTTACCCCAGCTCATCTTGCAAACAGATCAAATTGTAGGTAAAAGGTTTTGAAGTTAGACTGGTGTCTCAATCTCACCACTGGAGGCCTTGTTTGCTACAGGAGATGGCCTATTCAGGCTCTGTATTCCCCATTGCTAGTCTTCACTAGGAGTCTTCACTAGGGTCACCCTTATAGCTTCCAGGGAATTTCCATTGCCCTAGGTTTATATTCTCGCCCAAAACGTTCCCCAGTTCTAGTCAACTCTCCTGATAATTTCTCCCTCTTCCCATAACATCTATTCTATTTATATTCTCAGGAAGATTCTTGTGTCCCTTGAGTCCTCCTTGTTTTGTAGCTTCTCTGGGTCTGCAGATTGTAGCATGATTATTCTTTACTTTATAGCTAATAACCATTTATGAGTGAGCACATACCATCTTTATCTTTCTGGGTTTAAGCTACCTCACTCAGGATGATGTTTTTCAGTTCCATCCATTTGCCTGAAAATTTTCTGATGTTATTTTTAACAACTAAGTAATATTCTATTGTTTTTGTGTAATGTACTACAATCTCTTTATCCATTCTTCAGTTGAGGAACATCTAAGTTGTTTCCAGTTTCTGTCTATTATGAATAAAGTTGCCATGAACATAATTGAGCAAGTGTCCTTGAGGTAGGATGGTAGGGCACCTTCCCCACCAGAGGAGAGGTGACGACCTGGTAGGGCTCTGACCTCCAGAGCAGGTGAGGGAGCCATCTTGTGTCTTGTGTCCCTTGGAGACCAGTCTGTGCGGGTGAGCCTGCAGACTGCAGAGGCAACCCATATTCTGGGATAGGCCCTGTTTTGGGCCTTCAACTTCAGCCAGGAGGCAGGTCTGAACACCAGACTTCTGGGCACCTTCCCTGCAAGAGTAGAGCTTGCCTTAAAAGAGTACTCTGACCACGGAGACTCAGAAGAGAGCTGGACTCCCAGGACAGGTGACAGAGGATAACAGAATCTCAGGAGGAACAGGCTCCCGCCAGAAACAACTATAACGACTAACACCAGAGATTACTAAATGGTGAAAGGCAAACGTAAGAATCTTTTTTTTTCTTTTGGTTTTTCGAGACAGGGTTTCTCTGTATAGCCCTGGCTGTCCTGGAACTCACTTTGTAGACCAGGCTGGCCTCGAACTCAGAAATCCGCCTGCCTCAGCCTCCCGAGTGCTGGGATTAAAGGCGTGCGCCACCACGCCTGGCCCAAACGTAAGAATCTTACCAACAGAAACAAACTTAAGAATCTTACCAACAGAAACTAAGACTGCTCACCATCATCAGAACCCAGCATTTCCATTTCAGCCAGTCCTGGTTACCCCAACACACCCGAAAAGCAAGATTCGGATTCAAAATCATATCTCATGGTGCTGGTAGAGGACCTTAAGAAGGGCATTAATAACTCACTTAAAGAAATACAGGAGAACACTGCTAAAAAGGTAGAAGCCCTTAAAGAATCACAGGAAAACACTGCTAAACAGGTAGAACTCCTTAAAGAGGAAACACAAAAATCCCTTAAAGAATTACAGGAAAACACAACCAAACAGGTGATGGAATTGAACAAAATTATCTAAGACCTAAAAAGGGAAGTAGAAACAATAAAGAAAAACCAAAGTGAGACAACTCTGGAGATAGAAACCCTAGGAAAGAAATCCGGAACCATAGATGTGAGCATCAGCAACAGAATACAAGAGATGGAAAAGAGAATCTCAGGTGCAAAAGATTCCATAGAGAACATGGGCACAACAGTCAAAGAAAATGCAAAATGCAAAAAGATACAACTCAAAACATCCAGGAAATCCAGGACACAATGAGAAGACCAAACCTACGAATAATAGGGGTAGATGAGAATGAAGATTTTCAACTTAAAGGGCCAGAAAATATATTCAACAAAATTATAGAAGAAAACTTCCCAAACTTAAAGAGAGAGAGATGCCCATGAACACACAAGAAGCCTACAGAACTCCAAATAGACTGGACCAGAAAAGAAATTATTCCTCATACATAATCAGAACAACAAATGCACTAAATAAAGACAGAATATTAAAAGCAGTAAGGGAAAAAGGTCAAGTAACATATAAAGGCAGGCCTATTAGAATTACACCAGACTTCTCACCAGAGACTATGAAAGCCAGAAGATCCTGGACAGATGTTATACAGGCCCTAAGAGAACACAAATGCCAGCCCAGGCTGCTGTACCCAGCAAAACTCTCAATTACCATTGATGGAGAAACCAAAGTATTCCATGACAAAACCAAATTCCCACAATTCTTTTCATGAATCCTGCCCTTCAAAGGATATTAACAGGAAAACACCAACACAAGGATGGGAACTACACCCAACAAAAAGCAAAAAAGTCATCCTTCAATAAAACTAAAAGAAGACAGCTGCAAGAACAGAATCCCAACTTTAACAACAAAAATAACAGGAAGCAACAATTACTTTTCTTTAATTTCTCTTGACATCAATGGACTCAATTCCCGAATAAAAAGACATAGACTAATAGACTGGCTACACAAACAGGACCCAACATTTTGCTGCTTACAGGAAACCTGCCTCAGGGAAAAAGGCAGACACTACCTCAGAGTGAATGGCTGGAAAACAATTTTCCAAGCAAATGTTCCGAAGAAACAAGCTGGAGTAGCCGTTCTAATATCAAATAAAATAGACTTTCAACCTAAAGTTCTCAAAAAAGACAAGGAGGAGCACTTCATACTCATCAAAGGTAAAATCTTTCAAGATGAACTCTCAATTCTGAATATCTATGCTCCAAATGCAAGAGCAGCCACATTCATTAAAGAAACTTTAGTAAAGCTCAAAGCACACATTGCACCTCACACAATAATAGTGGGAGACTTCAACACCCCACTCTCACCATTGGACAGATCTTGGAAACAGAAACTAAACAGAGACACATGGACACTAACAGAAGTTATAAAACAAATGGATATAATAGATATCTACAGAACATTTTATCCTAAAACAAAAGGATATTGCTTCTTCTCAGCACCACATGGTACCTCCTCCAAAATTGACCCTATAATCAGATACAAAATAGGCCTCAATAGATATAAAAATATTGAAATTATCCCATGCATCCTATCAGATCACTATGGAGTAAGGCTGATCTTCAATAATAGTATAAATAATAGAAAGCCAGCATTCATGTGGAAACTGAACAAGACTCTACTCAATGATGCATTGGTCAAGGAAGACATAAAGAAATTAAAGAATTTTTAGAGTTTAATGAAAATGAAGCCACGACATACCCATACCCATAAGGACACAATGAAGGCAGTCCTAAGAGGAAAACTTATAGCTCTGAGTGCCTCCAAAAAGAAACTAGAGAGAGCATACACTAACAGCCTGACAGAACACCTAGAAGCTCTAGAACTAAAGGAAGCAAATTCACCCAAGGGGAGTAGACGGCAGGAAATAATCAAACTCAGGGCTGAAGTCAACCAAATGGAAACAAAAAGAACTATTCAAAGAATCAACCAAACCAGGAGCTGGTTCTTTGAGAAAATCAACAAAATAGATAAACCCTTAGCCAGACTAACTAGAGGGCACAGGGACAGTATCCGAATCACCAAAATCAGAAATGAAAAAGGAGACATAACAACAGTATCTGAGGAAATCCAAAACATCATCAGATCCTACTACAAAAGGCTATACTCAACAAAACTGGAAAACCTGGATGAAATGGACAACTTCCTAGACAGATACCAGGTACCAAAGTTAAATCAGGATCATATTAACAATCTAAACAGTCCCATTTCCCGTAAAGAAATAGAAGCAGTCATCAATAGTCTCCCAACCAAAAAAAGCCCAGGACCAGATGGATTTAGAGCAGAGTTCTATCAGACCTTCAAAGAAGATCTAATTCCAAGTCTCCTCAAACTATTCCACAAAATAGAAACAGAAAGTACTCTTTCCAATTCCTTCTATGAAGTCACAATTACTCTGATATCTAAACCACACAAAGATCCAACAAAGAAAGAGGACTTCAGACCAATTTCTCTTATGAATATCGATGCAAATATATTCAATAAAATCCTCACAAACTGAATCCAAGAACACATCAAAATGATCATCCATCATGACCAAGTAGGCTTCATCCCAGGGATGCAGGGATGGTTTAATATATGGAAATTCATCAACGTAATTCACTATATAAACAAATTCAAAGACAAAAAACACATGATCATCTCGTTAGATGCTGAGAAAGCATTTGACAAAATCCAACACACATTCATAATAAAAAAAGTCTTGGAAAGATCAGGAATTCAAGGCCCATACCTAAACATAATAAAAAGCAATCTACAGCAAACCAGTAGCCAACATCAAACTAAATGCAGAGAAAGTTGAAGCAATCCCACTAAAATCAGGGACTAGACAAGGCTGCCCACTTTCTCCCTACCTATTCAATATAGTACTTGAAGTCCTAGCCAGAGCAAATTGACAACAAAAGGAGATGAAGGGGATGCAAATTGGAAAGGAAGAAGACAAAATATCACTATTTGCAGATGATATGATAGTATATATAAGTTACCCTAAAAACTCCACCAGAGAACTCCTAAACCTGATAAACAGCTTCAGTGCAGTAGCTATATATAAAATTAACTCAAACAAATCAATGGCCTTTCTCTACACAAAGAATAAATGGGCTGAGAAAGAAATTAGGGAAACAACACCCTTCCCAATAGTCACAAATAATATAAAATACCTTGGTGTGATTCTAACTAAGGAAGTGAAAGAACCGTATGATATGAACTTCAAGTCTCTGAAGAAAGAAATTGAAGAAGATCTCAGAAGATGGAAAGATCTCCCATGCTCATGGATTGGCAGGGTTAATATAGTCAAAATGGCTATCCTGCGAAAAGCAATCTACAGATTCATGCAATCCCCATCAAAATTCCAACTCAATTCTTCACTGAGTTAGAAAGGGCAATTTGTAAATTCACCTGGAATAATAAAAAACCTAGGATAGCAAAAACTATTCTCAACAATAAAAGAACCTCTGGTGGAATCACCATCCCTGACCTCAAGCTGTACTACAGAGTAATTATGATTTAAAAAAATGCATGGTACTGGTACAGTCACAGACAGGTAGATCAATGGAATAGAATTGAAGACCCAGAAATGAACCCACACAGCTATGGTCACTTGTTCTTTGACAAGGGAGCTAAAACCATCCAGTGGAAAAAAAGACAGCATTTTCAACAAATGGTGCTGGCACAACTGGTGGTTATCATGTAGAAGAATGTGAATTGATCCATTCTTATCTCCTTGTACAAAGTTCAAGTCTAAGTTGATCAAAGACCTCCACATAAAACTAGAGACACTGAAATTTATAGAGGAGGAAGTGGGGAAAAGCCTTGAAGATATGGGCACCAGGGAAAATTTCCTAAACAGAACAGCAATGGCTTGTGCTGTAAGATCAAGAATTGACAAATGGGACCTCATGGAATTGCAAAACTTCTGTAAGGCAAAAGACACTGTCAATAAGACAAAAAGGCCACCAACAGATTGGGAAAGGATTTTTACCAATCTTAAATCTAATAAGGGACTAATATCCAATATATACAAAGTGCTCAAAAAGCTGGACTCCAGAGATTCAAATAACCCCAGTAATAATGGCGTACAGAGCTAAACAAAGAGTTCTCAAGTGAAGAATACCAAAGGGCTGAGAAGCACCTGAAAAAAATGTTCAACATCCTTAATCATCAGGGAAATGCAAATCAAAACAACCTTGAGATTCCACCTCACTGCAATCAGAATGGCTAAGATAAAAAATTCAGGTGACAGCAGATGCTGGTGAGGATGTGGAGAAAGAGGAACACTCCTCCATTGTTGGTGGGATTGTAAGCTGGTACAACCACTCTGGAAATCAGTTTGCCGGTTCCTCAGAAAATTGGACATAGTACTACCAGAAGATCCAGCTATACCTCTCCTGGGCATATACCCAGAAGATGTTCCAACTGGTAATAAAGACACATGCTCCACTATGTTTATAGCAGCCTTATTTATAATAGCCAGAGATGAAAAGAACCCAGATGTCCCTCAACAGATGAATGGATATAGAATATGTGGTACATTTACACAATGGAGTACTACTCAGCTATTAAAATCAATGAATTTATGAAATTCTTGGTCAAATGGATGTATTTGGATGATATCATTCTTAGTGAAGTAACTCAATCACAAAAGAAGTCACTTGATATGCACTCACTGATAAGTGGATATTAGCCCAACAACTTAGAATACCCAAGATACAATTTGCAAACACAAGAAAAACAAGAAGAAGGAAGACCAGAGTGTGGATTCTTCATTCCTCCTTAGAATAGGGAACAAAACACCCATGGAAGGAGTTACAGAGACAAAGTTTGGCCCTGAGATGAAAGGATGGACCATCCAGAGACTACCCAACCCAGGGATCCATCCCATAATCAGCTTCCAAACCCAGACACTGTTGCATATGCCAGCAAGATTTTGCTGAAAGGACCCTGATATAGCTGTCTCGTGTGAGGCTATGTCAGTGCCTGGAAAATACAGAAGTGTATCCTCACAGTCATCTATAGGATGGAACACAGGGCTCCCAGTGTAGATGCTAGAGAAAGCACCCAAGGAGCTGAAGGGTCTGCAACCCTATAGGTGGAACAACAATATGTACTAACCAGTACCCCAGAGCTCTTGTCTCTAGCAGCATATGTAGCAGAAGATGGCCTAGTCGGCCATCATTGAGAAGAGGGGCCCCTTGGTCTTTCAAACTTTATATGCCCCAGTACAGGGGAACGTCAGGGCCAAGAAGTGGGAGTGGGTGGGTCGGGGAGTAGGGCAGGGGGATATAGAGTACTTTTAGGATAGCATTTGAAATGTAAATAAAGAAAATATCTAAAAGAAAAAAAAAGTCCCCCAAGCAACAAAACAAAAGAATAAACAAACAAAAAAATAAAAACAAAAAGAACATTACCAAATTCATTTCATGAGGCCATGGTCACCCTGACACTGAAATCACACAAATTATCAACAAAGGAAGAGAATTACAGTCCAATTTCCCTCAACAAAACAAAACAAAACAAAACAAAACAAAACAAAACAAACAAACAACCCGCCCCCCCCCCCAAACTCAGTAAAATACACAAACCGAATCCAAGAACACATCAAAAAGATCATCCTCCATGATCAAGGAGGCTTCATCCCAGAGATGCAGAGCTGGTTCAACATATGGAAATATATCAATGTAATCCACTATATAAACAAGCTAAAAGAAAAAAGAAACACATAATAATCTCATTAGATGCTGAAAAGACTTTGACAAAATCTAACACCTCTTCATGATAAAAGTCTTAGAGATATTAGGGATACAAGGGGCATAACTAAGGTAATTTAAAATCTGTAGCCAACATCAAGTTGAATGGAGAGACTCTCAAAGTAATTCTACTAAAATCAGAAGCAAGACAAGGCTGTCCACTCTTTCCATATATCTATTCAATATAACCCTTGAAGCTCCAGCTAGGGCAATAGGACAACTGATCAAGGGGATACAGATGGGAAAGGAAGAAGTCAAAGTGCCACAAGCCATGTAGGAAAGACGATGGCAAGCAAGTGAGTTTTCTGGAGATGGCTTGCTGTTTTGCATGGCTGCCATGGATATGCTCTGTGAGGCCAGGGCCTCAGAGACTTCATCCCAGGATTGCTCCTCACTGCTTTATATGTCTTTCCTGCAACTATTACATAACCTGATGATTCCTGGGCATTGGCAAACTTCCTGCAGATCAATGTGAAGATATACTTTCATATAATAATGTTGTTTAGATGAATTAATGACTTTATAGATTTCCTGATTTGATTCAAATAACTTTAGGAAGAATGTTTAAGGAGATGGGTTTAGTTGCTTTGCTAGAAAGATGTAATAAAGTTAGAATCAAGAATAGAATGTGCCCTCTCTTCATAGAACCCTAAGTAAAGGCTGCATAATATGGAGTACAATGAGCTTTCATAAGTTGCACTAAGAAGAAAAATAGGCTTGAACAGATTTGTGATCAAGAAAAAAAATCATTCTAGGTCAGATTCAAGGATGAGGCCACAAGTGTGCACCACGGTAAGGCAATGCCATGTGAAACTATTGCTTTGAACTTATAATGAGCTTATAGAATGAAACACTGCTTTGAACTTACTATTGACATCCTTCTGTAACTCCCTTTTGTGTAGCATTTTACCTGTGAGCTAATTTTATAAAGAACTTTTGTCTAAGAAGGTATAAAAAAGGGTGAGAGAAAAAAAATCAAGTGTGGCACCAAATGCATGTTTATGTGTGTGTGTGTGTGTGTGTGTGTGTGTGTGTGTGTATGTGCGCGCGTGCGTGCGTGTGCATGTGTGTGTGACTTTCCTTTTCTTTCTTGCTGGCCTCCTAAGAGTTATGGAAGGACACACACACACACACACACACACACACACACACACACAGAATAGAATGGGTGTTGAGGAATAATATTCTAGAATGTGTTTATTACAAATAACAAGATACTTATAAGGAAGCCAGAACAGAGCTTTGTAGTCAAGCCTTAGAAGAGTAGAGGTGGGGTTTGCTGAATGACTGGGAGTAGGGTGTGGGAGTTGGGTTCCAAAGCAGCTTCTGTTGCCTCCCCACCTCCAGTTTGCCTATCTGCAGGAGCCCACTCTGTCAGGAAACACTCTGGGAAGGAATTCTGATGAGTGTGGTTCAGTCACACCAAGCTGACAGGCTCACAAAGCCACACGACTTCCAAATTCCAGACCCCAAGAAACTCTGAGGAATTTTAATCATCATTTTCAGGACCATCAGTGTTACGTTTTGTCTCTGTCAGATCTGAAGCTGGGGACACTCCCAAAGCCACAGCAGAGGCATTCTTGAGAGGGAGGACTTCAAACCATTTTGAGATGTGCAATGGCTCTCCAAAGAAAGACCCACAGGGTGACAGGCACAGAGCCTTCGTCGGACCTGACAAGTGTGTGTGCACTAGATCCTTGTCATGGTACGGAGCCTAAGCCTAAGCCTGGGGCTGCCAGAGGGGCTGGATGTGGACTTGACTGGAGGGTTTATGGGAGCTGAATCAGGGCTGGGGATTCTCTCTTTCAGTGTCTGAGCTACAACCTAGTTACCTTTCTCAGAAGAATATATAAAATCTCACTTACTTTAAGCTTGATGGAAAATCAAGGTATGGATGGATCATAAAACAGTCAAAGCACTTGTGTTACTTGATAATGGACAGAGAAGAGCTGAGGAAACTTTGTAATCCTTCATATCTTCTAGGATAGAGGGATAAAAGTTTCAAATCAAAGGCTGACATTTCAAAAGATATTAGAACGGGCATATTATCCCAACAGTAATGATGCTTACCTGGTTACAACCTGATTTAATCATACTGTGAACCCCCCAGATTGTGTTATTTACAGGGAAAAAAGACTGCTGTGGTGTGGTTCAGCCTTAACACACACCTTTAATACAAGAGCTTTCTGTTTATTGTAAACAGGATTAAATAAAGTCAACCAGAGGTCAAGAGGCAGAACAAGCAACCAGAAGACAGGAAATATTAAGGAAAAAAAACATAGAGAGTAAGAAGGAGTCAGGAGGATGGATAGAGAGAGAGACACACACAGGAAGTAGAAGGGAAGACATTAGGTTTGGAAGAGGTTCTTTGAGACAGCCCAAGGGAGGGAATTGCTTCTGGATGTTGCTGAGGAGGAAGGTCAGCTGGGTGCTTTCTCTGCCTTTCTGAGCTAGCAGGCATTCACCTCAACATCTGGCTCCTGAGTCTTCATTGGTAAAATCTAACAATTGAGATTTCATTAAAGAAGCAACAACTGACCTGCTTTGCTGGATGATAGAAAGAGGGCTGCAGCCTGGAGCTCTCTATGGTATGCTATCCGTGAGTACTTGAAGATACCTATAGAAGTACGCTGAGTGGTGATGTCATCCAGCACGCTGGTTGTGAGTGCACTGACAAAACCATAGACAGGCTTATGTCTTTCCACAGTGTGTGCACACTGCCAGATTAAATAGCAATAACTTTACAAAGTACATCAGTTTTATGGCCTCTAATTTGCCAAATAGTCCCAATTTCCCTTGATAGCTGGCCAAGCAAAACACAGGTTATTTTATTCCAATCTTAATTACCAATTAATTCTCAGGTCACACATTATACAAAACGTACATATGTGTGTGTGTGTGTGTGTGTGTGTGTGTGTGTGTGTGTGTGTAGGTTATAGGATAGCTATCAAGGGTTAAAGAGGAGTTCAAAAGGAGCTGGACTGGAGGCAAGCAGAAAGCTAGTAGAGATTCAAAGGGGAACGGATCTCTGTGGGGAGTCTCGGATGGACACTGCTGGAGGGGCTGCAGCTGAGACAAGTTCCTGTCAGAGTTGAGCCTCAGATGCAATCCGATATGCAAATGAGGTACAGAATGTGGAGGCCATCGAGGCAAAGGGCAGAACCGGATCCAGACAGATGGAGGGGCAGACAGACAGCAGGTCTGGATGGCAGATGTGTGGACAAATGGATGGCCGTTTGAGGAACTTCTTCAGCAGTGGAGACAGACAAACCAAAGCCCTGGGCAGCTGGACGCTGTCTGCATGATGGTGCTTGTGACGCAGGCTAGAGTCATCTGAGAGGAGGGAACCCCAACTGAGGAGATGCCTCCATAAGATGGGGCTGTAGGCAAGCCTGTAGGGCATTTTCTTAGTGATTGCTGGGAGACAGCCTAGCTCACTGTGAGTAAAGCCACTACTGAGCAGATGGTCCTGAGTTCTATCAGAAGGCAAGGCGAGCAAGCCATGGAGATCAAGCCAGTAAGCAGTGCACACACACATACACACACACACACACACACACACACACACACACACAGAGAGAGAGAGAGAGAGAGAGAGAGAGAGAGAGAGATACACACACACAGAGAAAGACACACACACACACACAGACACACACACACACAGGAGAGAGAGAGAGATACACACACACAGAGAAAGACATACACACACACAGACACACACACACAGGAGAGAGAGAGGGAGAGAGAGATACACACACACACACACACACACACACACACACACACACACACCACCACTACCACCACCACCACCACCACCACATAGTCTTTGCATCAGCTCCCACCCCCAAGTTCCTGCCCTGGCTTTCCTCAATGATGAACAATGATGTGGAAGTATAAGCCAAATAAACCCTTTCCTCCCCAACTTGCTTTTGGTCATGGTGTTAAATTATGAGCCCGTGTCCCATAGGTAGTCATGGGAAAAATGGTGATTACGTATCCAACAAGGTAGAGAGTCTTCATCCTGGCTGTGTTTGCATTCAAAATGGAATCAAATGTTGCTTGAAAAATGGAGTCTCCCCATGGCCAGACATACTCTAGAAACCTGCTGGTTTTTACAAAACAGATTAACTTAGACAGAGCACACCCTGACCTCAGCAGTGACTGACAGCTGAGTTCCATGTGCCCACTCCCCTGCCTCAGAAATCCCCTCCTGAGTGTGGAAGACAAACTTCCCGAGATCCTCCTGTCACTTGGCCAGCCCCAAATCCTCAGGTACTGGGATGGAAGCCATCTGGCATTAGGATGAAAGGCCATATTGACAAATGTTTCTACTGAGATAAAAGGCAAGAGGCCTCCTGTGTCCTCCAGCACTCAGACTGGCTCCCTAGCATTGGCTCACAACAGTGCAGTGCCCTGGAGGATGATGGGAAGTGGCAGGTGGAGCTCACTGACTGTGTCCAAGCAGCTGGGGAAGTATAGCTCCCCTGCTTTGAGCAGCCACAGTGACCCCTAAGCAGCTGTGTTTTGTATTTTATCATTTTTAAAAGATTGTTATTAGCTTTATTTGTTACTAGCATAAATGCATTGTACAAAATGATGGTCCTCCTTAAAACATTCTCATCCATGTATGTCGTATACTCTGATCATGTCTCTCCCTCATTAGCCTCTCCTAAGCGCCTTCCCACTGGTCCCTCCTTCCCAAATAATCGTCTCCCCCCACTACTCATTCCTGATTACAAGCGTTATTATTTTAAGTGTAGATTTCATAAATGATTTTTAATGTGATGTTTGTATTTCTGGTCCTGGATGATTTCATTGAACACGGTAATCTCCAGTTACATCTATTTTTCCTGAAGATGACATTGTTTTCTTCTCCGTGGCTAATTGGTACCCTGTTGTGTACACAGACATCGTTTTCCTCATCCATCATCTTTTGACGGATGTCTGAACTGAGTCCATAACTTGCCTAGTATGAAAAAATACTGCATTAAACACGCATGCGCGGATGTCTCCGGGAGATGCTGGCATTGATTCCTCTTGGTGCACACCTCCAAGTCGATCATAAGGCAGTTTTATCTTTAACCTTCTGATGTGATTCCATACTGATTTCCATTGTGGCTGCACTATTTTCCAATTCTACAACAAACTCTCCACATCCTTGCCCACCTTCCATTGCTTTCTTTGCGGTAGCCATGTTTCCGGTGTAAGATGGACTCTCATTGTAGCTTTGGTTTGCATGTCCCTCGTGGCTAAGAATGGCTAACATTTCAGATACTTGCTGGCTGTTATATATTTTTTTTGAGAACCTTTTTTTTTTGTCTGTTTATTGGATTTTTAAAAAGTTCTCTGTGTATTGTGACATTTAGTCCCTCATCAGATGAATAGTTAGCAAATGTTTCCTCCAATTTTGTAAGCTATCTCCCCGTTCTTGTTGTTTCCTTTATGGCGCTGAAGCTTTTGGATTTCACCGCGTTCATTTTTCATTTCTGGTCTATGAGAGTCTTATTCGCAAGTTCTTTTCCATACTTGTATCTTGAAGTATTTTTCCTTATGTTTCTTCTATCTTACGTTAAGGTCTTTGATCCAATTTGAATTGATTTTTGTACTTGGGAATGGCTCGGATGGGTAAATACCACATTAGAGTATTCTCTCTAAACCATTTCCCTTAGTTCCGGTGGTCAGTTTTTCCAGAATTGTGCTTCAAGTCATACCACATTTAGGCCAGAAGGGGGAGCTATGTGCTCTCTAGGCGCAAGTTTCTAGTTAAGGGGCATATTGCAGTCTAGATCAGCAAATGGCTCAATCTGTTTAAAGAATTCTTAGATAGTTTTAACCCCTTTGTTAATAGCTCCTTTCATCCTGGTTTAGATAAGCGATAGACACACAGATAAGATAAATTGCAGACGGAATCCCAGACGGCGGTCAGAGACAATGATAAACAAGATAAAGGAGTCTCAGAGGGAATAAAGATCTATCTGGAAGAAGGCTCTCTAGAGCTAGCTGCTAGTAATTAACCCCAAAGGTCCCAGCGGGAGGTTGCCAGTGTGGTATTTCAGCCAGAGCTATATGGAAACTTTCTCTTGATCTCTGACACACAGATTTTAGAGCTATCCAAAGGGGACTCTCATTGTCAAAAAGGGAGAAATACAATTACCAGCCTTCGGATTTCACAAAACTCCCCTTGGTGGTGGTGGTGGTGGTGGTGGTGGCGGCGGCGAGCTCCCCATTCTGGGATTAAGGGAGATCCCTGGATAACTCAACAGCCACCCTCCTATCACAATTTGGCTTAATGTATGTGGGCCTCAATAACTTGGTCACCCTCAAAGGAGATCTCAGACAATTCTCGACCCCAAATATGTAGCCTAGAGGTCCTGAGTCTCGTTCATTTTCTCTGCTGATTAAAGCTTAAAGGGCAGGAAACGTTTCAGTCACAACAAGCAAACAAATTTTATTCTATGTAGAGGAGCACACACATACACAGTACATAAAGAGACAGGTGTCCACAGGACCACACACATAGTACCCAAAGAGACAGGTGTCCACATGTGGGAAGGGAATCGAGAAACTGGAACCTTAGGTTTGTTATAGGTTTTGGTGGCCTGCAGTGGGCTCCTCTCCCATTTGGTTTGGTTGTCTTGTATGAAGGAGAATCGGCTGATTGGCTGATGGTGGGCCAGCCTAGCATACACTTGGTCCAGTCAGCAGCAAGAAGGGGGAAGAGAAGCCTTTAGTCTTTGTCTTGGGTGAAGAAGCCAGGAGTATGGCAAGTTGCTTATTGTCTGTCTGTCTTTCCCTGCCTGTCTCCTGGGGTGCTATTTGACTTCTGTGTTCCCTACTTTGACCCCCACCTAGCAAGACACCTGTGTCATTATGATTTTTGCTCTATTTCCTGAAGATGCTGAGTAGCCTGGAGGGCATCTCAGGCACACAGTGAGTCTCTTCATGCTCAGGGCATCTCAGGCACACAGTGAGTCTCTTCATACTCAGGGCATCTCAGGCACACAGTGAGTCTCTTCATACTCAGGGCATCTCAGGCACACAGTGAGTCTCTTCATACTCAGGGCATCTCAGGCACACAGTGAGTCTCTTCATACTCAGGGCATCTCAGGCACACAGTGAGTCTCTTCATGCTCAGGGCATCTCAGGCACACAGTGAGTCTCTTCATGCTCAGGGCATCTCAGGCACACAGTGAGTCTCTTCATACTCAGGGCATCTCAGGCACACAATGAGTCTCTTCATGCTCAGGGTAGGGTCATAACTCAGCTGGTGTTGTGGCAACCCCACCAACTGACCCTTTTCAGGTAATCTTTTATCACCCCAATTCAGTTAATCTCCCAGGGCTTTATGATCCTTGCCTCCTTGCAGGAAGAAGCCTCTTAAGTCGCTAAATTATGATAAAACCAAAGAGACACCCAGGGTGCTGAGGAAAATCTAGTCTTATTTTTCTCCAGCTTATTAGAAATAATGTAGACTAAATATGCAAATCTCTCTATGGATGGTGATGAAAGGAAGATTATATCTTTATCCTTTTCAATCAGCACCAAATGTTAGAAAAAAGTCTCAAGGATTAGAGGACAGACCCCCACACACTGTTCAGACATAAAAGTAACCTTCAAGGTCTTTAATAACAGAAGGACCTTAAAACTCAAAATCTCAAATGAGGTCAGGTTAAACCCTAAATGCTAGCAGCACCTTTATTCCAGGGCTGACTGCAGGGTTACTCAGACAAAGAAAGGGGTGACTTCAGGGTAACTCTGACAAAGGGGTGACATTCTCTCCACTCACTTGGGCCACTAGGAAAGAGCTTCCCCAGTCCATGGCTGCTGTACTGCCCTGTTTCCTTTACTGGGAAAAAGCTCACCCAAAATCATACTGTATTCAGAGAGACTCCCATTCCTGCCTCTGTTCCTGTGAGGTCCTAATCTTGGAACGGGAGCTTGGTAAGTTTCCTAGGATTGGCTATTACTGACTGATAGGGCCCAAAGGGTCATTGGTCCATCACTCTCACCCTTAATGAACAAAAAGCAATGGTGACTTGTAGGAGGACTATTGTACGAAAAGTATCAGCTCAGAACCCCCAGGACCAAGTTCTCAGCACAAAGGAACAGAGAGGAGGGAATAAGAAACAAACACAGGAGGCAGAAAACAAGGGAGAAAGAGAAGGGATCAGAGGAAAGGAGATAGGGGACAGGGGACAAAGAACTGCTTCTGGATAGAGAGGAGACAGACACAGCTCATAGGCAAATGGCAGCTTATAAAAATGAAGTGGGAATCCCCATGTTGAATCCCCGAGGTGTTGAATTTTGATTAGACATGTTAATTAGGTGAGCGAAGGGACTTGTGACTGCTGGACTTCAATACTTTGATAGCTGGACCTTGGTAATCAGCCTCAGGAGGAGGAAGTGGACAAATAAGGGACCTTGGTGCTTCCTTTAGGAATGTAATTTTTTTTTTAATGTACGGCAAAGGGAATGAGAGAGAAGAACAAGACCTGCCAGAGCCATGCTTGCCAGATGAGAGTCCCTTCAACTATCTATTTTATTGGTTACAGAATCTAATTGTTCAGTTTTACCAGAATCTGCTGGGCCAGTACAAAAGCGCCCTCTCAAACCTAAACAGAATGGCCAGCTACTGTGCGATCTGCGTGGGTGATCCTACTATTTCTTCTTGGCTATTCTTGCAGTTTCTACCTCTCTCCTTAGATATGGCGGCTCAGAAAAGTTCCATCCCTCAATTAGCTTCTGCTCACAACCCCCCATGGCAACCTCCTCCTATGCTCTGCCATTAAGACTTTCTCCTGCTGGGGCCTCTCAACGTTCCCCTACTTTCTATTCACCTTTGGGTCTGGGGTCCCTGACTGTTGCTTACCGCCATCTCTCACACTGATTAAAGATTGGAGGTGGGTGACAAATGGCCTTCAAGATCACAACTGAAGACAAGCTGTGATGAGTCAAGAATTGGGGTTGTTGGGATTTTAGAGTGTCTGGGGGCATTGGCACAGAGCATCCACAGAACTGGCAGATTGATCTGTGGAGAGAGTAGGACCTCATGAGTTGTTTGGGGGAAGGCATTCAGGGGTTCAGTGGTGAAATAAGACATCACACCTTTCATTACTGGGCTTTGGGTGTGAAATGTCATCCATAGGCTCATGCTTTTGATCCACAGTGAGTGGCTCTGTTTGCAAAGACATGGAACTCTGAGTAGGGGAGCCTTGTTGAAATAAGTGCACCACTGTGGATGTGCTCTGAAGTTTTACATCCTAGCTCACTTCCTGTTTCCTCCCTGCTTCCTGACTGCAGAAACAATGTGACCAGGGGCGCCTCACTCCTGCTACAATGTCTTCAGTACCTGGACTGTACCCTAGAACTATGAGCCTAAATAAATTCTTTTTTTCCCTTTAGGTTGGTTATGTCAGGTGACTTGCTACAGTAACAAGGAACTATTACATGTACATTAAAGAAAACAGAGGCCTGAACTCAGAGGATTTCCAGCCACCTGAAGGAAAGGATAAAATTTATGAATACAGACCCAAATTTTCTGTGTTAATGGCACTGGATTTGGGACATTCCCCAATGGGAAAAGACATTCATGATGGCAAGGGCAACCATGGGGCCCATCATTGTTGCTATTGATACAGGCAGTGTATCCCTTCAATTCAACAAGTCAGGCATTTATTATGATCCAGCCTAGAGCAGCAAGGATCTAGGTCATGATGTTCCATGGTTGGCTACAGCTGAATGAGCAAATTCAAAGGATGGTAGCCACTTGCTTGTCAACAGCAGTTGGGGGTCCTGAATGGGGTTCAAGGGGCTACATCAAAATATCCAAAGACAAAAAAACGAAAGTGCTGCAGCCGCCAGCTGGCTCCTTGCATGGGCTGATGAATCATGGTGATAAAGGAATCAAGGGTAGCATGTATGAGGGATTCTATCTTAAAACTAACCAGACCCCTATTGTGTAAGAGAAAGCACTGAGTCACTGAGAATTCCAGTTATCATTTGGATTCTATGTCCTTTTTACAAGGGCAAAATATTATAACTTCTTTAACTCCCAGTACAAGCAGATTAATTATACTAAAAAGTCATTGCTTAATCTTCAGACTTGAATTGTGTAAAGGCTTGGATACAGCTTTGTCTTTTGAAAAAATCAAGTTTAGTTCAATATAAAATAACAGCATAGTGGAAAAGGTCACGTCACACATTTCTGTGTATATAATGACATCAAAGTAACAAAGCTATACAGACAGGAGAGATTAGTGATTGCCAGCAGGAATGAGGAAGGTCAATAGTGCTTCAAAGGGTACAGCAGAATTTCACTGAGAGACAGGAACATTTGACAACCTGTTGGTGGCGCTGCTGCACAATTCTACACACGAGCTCTACTTCATCAACCACATACTCACAGATGAGTGTGTGTAAAATCTAGGAGCTGAAGGTCTGTGGCCTAACAGTGCTGTGTTCTTAGCAGCAGCAGGGAACGGGAACAGGAACTGAGCTGCCAAGTGAAGCTGGAATTCTTCACTCCACTAAGGACGAGAATTTCAAGTTGAGTTAGAGTTCATTAAAAAAAGAGAACCAATTTTAATACAGACATAAACTTGGACATTAAGGGGGAGAGAAAGATGCTTAGAAAGAGAGTGGTATACACTCAAAATATAGGCATATAGACATTGGCTCTTCAAGAGAGAACTGCTTACATGTCTTAATACTAGACAGGTGTGTGTGTGTGTGTGTGTGTGTGTGTGTGTGTGTGTGTGTGATATGTGTGTCTGTGGTGTGTGTGGTATATGTGTGTGTGTGTGTGTGTGTGTGTGGTGTGTGTGTGGTATATGTGTGTCTGTGGTGTATGTGTGTGTGCATGTGTGCACATGCATGTGTATATGTGTAAATTTTTGATGGCCCCTGAAGTGATATTGTTTAAAGAGCTTCTAAGAAATACTTTTCTTTCGGTAAATAAGAGCACGGTGGCTCCTGGGGAACACTGCACAGGATTATGGGTGGATGAGGTAAAGCCATTTATCACAAAAGTCAAAGAACTCATCACTAGACTAAGTCACAAAGAAACTAGGGCAGAAATTTGACTGTAAACAAAGCTCTTATTATCACTTGTGAGACTCTTTACAGGTTTGTATTAGAAAAGAGTAAGGTTCACTCCAAGGTTATAGATGCTTTGGGTTTCCACATTATTCTGTTATTTTAGCATTCATATTTGTAATATCTTTTTAAAAACAGAAATACTGTCTGTATGGAGAAAATATTCCATGATTTTTTGTTAGTTGTGTTGAAATTCTCCGCCCTTAGCCTGTGGAGACTTTAAGCAGATTTCTGAGTGAAGGGTTCCCATCTTTCCTGATGAAAATATTGTCACAGTGGTTGTAGAAGTTTGCACTCCCACCAGCAAAAGAGGAGTGCTCCCCTTGCTTTGTATTCTCTAGCCTGATCATCATCAGAGGGGCTTCATCCAGCAACTGATGGGAGCAGATGCAGAGACCCACACATTAGGCAGAACTTGGGAAACCCTGTGGAAGAGAAGGATGAAGTATTGTAGGAGCCAGAGGGGTCTGGGCACCATGAGAACACAGCCCACAGAATCAGCTAAGCAGGGTTCACAGGGGCTCACAGAGACTGAAGCAGCCATATCATGGGGCCATATCATGGGGTCTGAGCTAGGTCCTCTGCATACATGTTATGGTTGTATATCTTAGTGTTCTTGTGGGACTCCTAACGGTAGGAGTGGGAGCATCTCTGACTCTTTTTCCTATCCTTGGGATTCTTTACCTCTTACAGGGTTGCCTCATCCAGCCTTGATACAAGGGTTTGTGCCTAGTCTTATTGCTTCTTGTTATGCCATGTTCAGTTGATATCACTGGGAGGCCCACTCTTTTCTGAAGGGAAATGGAGGAGGAGTGGATCTGGATGAGAGGGGAGGTATGTATGTGTGTGTGTAGGGTGAGGATACTGGAAGGTGGAGGGAGGGAAAACTTCAGTTGGGATGTAAAGTATAAGAGAAGAATAAATTAATTTATAAAAGAAAGAAATATAAAAAATAAATGAATAAATTAAAAAATGTTACCACTGAGTGAAACCTGATAAATTAGCCAAATTTTCCATATATTATTTTTGGGACTCTTGTGAGCATATAAATTGTTTTCTTTTGAACTAGACTTATTGTGTCATATAGGCTGGACCTGATTTCAAGATCTTCTTGCCTCTGTCTCATGAGTAGCTGGGATTATGGCGCCTATGCCACTAAGTTCTGCAGTACAATAATTTAAAAATAAAGTTTAAGGAGAAATCTTACAGCAAAAATACTGTAATCATCCCAGTATCTTTCTGAAATTTACAATTGATTGAATAAAGTATATTGTATCTACATATTATATACAACCTTAATGAGATGACGAATATACCAGCTATCCTCATCTGATCACCATGCACATGTATTGAAATGCCACAGTATGCGCCATAATACACACAACTTTTATATTAATGTGTATTTAAACAAAAAATAAATGTGGTGGTTTGAATATGTTTGGCCCAGGAAGTGGCACTATTAGGAGGTATGGCTTGCTAGAATAGGTGTGGCCTTGTTGCAGGAAGTGTGTCACTGTGGGTGTGGGCTTTAAGATCCTGTCCTAGCTGCCTGGAAGTCAATCTTCTCCTGTTTGCCTTCAGAAAAAGATGTAGAACTCTGAGCTCCTCCTGCACCATGTCTGCCTGGATGCTGCCATGCTTCCACCTTGATGATAATAGACTGAACCTCTTTTAAGGCAGCTCCAATTAAATGTTGTCCTTATAAGAGTTGCCTTCGTCATGGTGTCTTTTCACAGCAGTAAAACCCTGACTTAGACAAGAATGAATATAAATGCAAAACTAATGTGAACAAGTTAAAAAGCGTGGTTTAGAGAACTAGACAAGATGTTCCAGATAGAACATGAGAAAGAAAAGGAAGCAAGAATGAACTACAGACCTGTAGACTTACAATGCTGTGTTGTATGATTATGTGCCCTCCTGCTATTTTTTTGTGTGTGTGTGTGTGGGGGGGGAGATATGTCTTAATATCCCTTTAAGAGCAAATGCAAACTTGCCATCACAATCTCACAGCTCTTGGCTACCACTTTGTCAGGTAGATGCTCCTTCCTTTACCTCCCTGTTGAAACGGGTTCATGTGTGATGGTAAACTACATCCCTGATTAGCTATTTCACATATTCATCAAGACTTGAAATTTTGTATCTCAGTATTCCTGTTTCCCGGGATGTCTGTACATGAGAGCTCATCAGGAGAGAATACTCGTATCTGCAAATCTTCCCAGCTCCCTGGGGCAAAGAGAAATGAACCATGAAGTTCTCCTTCTCATCCTCCTCATAGTAAACTTAGGATTAGAACTACTCAGAGTCATTCTTGGGGCAATGGGCACAGCAATGGCTGATGTCAGCTACAAAGACTTAGGACTTCAAATAACCCAGGATTTATTTGCATTAGAAAAGTCTATGGCAAAATTAGAATAGGTTGGCTCATTATCTGAGGTGGTCTTACAGTATTATCTGAGGTAGGTCATTTGATGTACTTTATACAGAACAAAATTACTGTGTACCTTATGGAAACTTTCTGTTTCTGTGCAAACTACTCCGGAATTTTTAGGGATAATTTGATCAAAATTCAAAAGCACATTGCAGAGAGGGAAAGGGCCTTACAAGGAGAAAATAAATGGCTACCATTTTCTTTTGCGGGTTCTTCCTGGCTAGTAACTCTGTCATCAGTCATCCAGGGTGTTTAGCTCTCCTGTGCCTGCTGACTACTGCTAGCCCCTGCATCATTAACGACATAACTAGATATGTACGTTCCCACTTAGGAACTATTAAGCTGATGGTATTTAAGTTTCTGCATGAATAGGTACCCACCACAGAGTCAAGGATTTGACTCAAGGTATAATTCAAAGGAGGAGTGTTGGTGGCTAACATTATATTTAAAGGTTTAAAATCTCTGTGCATAAGAGAACCATAAAGCAAACTTAGACCTCCAAATGTTAAGGGCTTCCAAGGGTTAAATTTTTACTGCCTCTGTAAATAAGTTTGTTTTGCAGAAAAGACCTTCTGCTTGTAGGAGAACAAATTGTAACTTTGTATTCTTAGGCTTTCTAAACTCTTGACTGAGGCGGCTGGGGACTACATTATAAAATTCCATGTTCCGGGTGTGTAGATCCAGTGCCAGTAATTGAATAAACCCTCTTCTTTGTTAAAAATTGTTAATGGTCAGACTGGTGAATCTCTGAACAACCCCAGATTCCTGACTAACTTTACACAGGAAATGAGCAAAGGAACTGGAATCCCCAGAGGCTTGAGTTATCAAGGTGTCCTTTGTTCTTCCTTCCTGGTTCTTCTGCCTTGGGATTTTAGCAGACCTTTCTCCCACCTAGCAGGCTCCTGAGCCTGTACTTTCACTAGTTCATCAACAAATCAGAACCCACTAAATATGTTCAGTGTAACCAACCGGATTCATTCCAGCTGGCTGTCTGATTAACATATAGGTGGGAGAAAACTGGCCAGTTTCCCAGGATATAAAAATCTTCTCTGACATGTGACACTTGACAACTTGAGTCCCTCCTGGCAACAGGAAGCTCTTCCATTGCTTCTCCATAAACTTTGCTGCCCCCTCTTCGGTGATGCCTCAGTTTATTCTTTACTACCAGGAGACTAAAAGCTCAGCTCTGGCGGGAGAGATGGCTCAGAAGTTAAGAGCATCGGCTGCTCTTCAGAGGTTCTGAGTTCAAATCCCATGAACCACATGGTGGCGTACAACATCTGTAACTGTATTTCCATGGGATCCAACACCCTTCTGGTATGCACATGTTCAGGTAGACAAAACAGCCAAATACATAAAATACATGAATAAATACATCTTTTAAAAGAAAGAAAAGCTCAGCTCCAAGGCAGGAAAACTTGTAACATTGTGACGGGAAACCTGTAACAGTGTGACACACACCTGACAAGAAGCAACCTAAGGAATGTTATTTGACTCTTGATCTAAGAAGGGATGTATTCTATCACATCCGGGAAAGCATGAGGTAGGTGGTCACTTTATATCTACAGCCTGAAGACAGAGAGAGATGATGCTGGTGCTCAGAGCACGTTCTTCTTTCTATGTGCTTTGGTATCCCAGCATGTGATGGTTCAGCACACATTTAGGATGGCAATCCCCCGCTCAATTAGACCTTTCTGAAAACATCCAGTCAAGTTGGAAATGAAGATCAACTAGACACTGTTCAGAGCAACTGGAGAGCATAGAAGACCAGGCCCTGTGAGACAGTGGGTTGAAGCTGGGTGCAGTGAATATTTCTAGGAAGTAAAAGACATAGAAAAGCATAGATAATGGAACTCAGAAAAGTAAAAGTAAAACCAACAACAACAACTTCAAACCCCAAACAACAACAATAACAACACAACAAAAAAACCTGAGGAATTCTTTATCAGATGGGTCCCATGAGAAATGCTTATAAATGTATGTGACAGGGGCTGGAGAGATAGCTCAGCAGTTAAGATCACTGATTACTTTTCCAGAGGTCCTGGGTTCAATTCCTAGCAACCACATGGTGGTTCACAACCATCTATAATGAGATTCTATGCCCTCTTCTGGTGTGTCTGAAGACAGCTACAGTGCACTCATGTTCATAAAGTAAATAAATTATTATTAAAAGGGAGGGATACAAATTACTCTCACCACATGCTATTGTTATTTCAAAGTTCATAATTTTAACATTGATCAGTGGAGTTCTGATAAACTAATGAAATATTGACAGTTTACATTCAGTCATAAGCTCAAGATTCTAATTTCCCTTTGGTTGTCTTCCAAATATAAACTTAAAGATGCTTTTCATTGTACTAAGAAAAAAAATCACTGTTCAATCTGTATATCTAGCCTTCTGGATTGGGGAAAAAAATGTTCTGTACCTTTTAACCCAAACCCATAGCTTTTACAAGGTCTCAAAGGCATCAGTCTACTCCTGTTGTCTAACAGACATCTGTTAACTATTTTTTTCTAAAATATGGATTCCAACACAATGGTAAATACTAATGTACATCCTTTTATAAACTAAAGTTCAAACGAGCTTCAGGGAATTGAGAGTTCTAAGACTTGGACCTACCTGTCACAGATCAAATGGTCTCCAGATAAGTACACCTGCCTGTTCTGATTCAATCCAGCAGGTGGCCCCAATATAAATTCAAAGCCTTTGTCTTTTGACACTGCTAGCATTGCAAATCATATTCTGAAAAAGTTACAGGCTGTTTTCCCATCATGGTCTTCATTTACATCTCTTTTATTACACATAACAGGACTTGGCTTTATGATCCCTTTTTATGGCATGTCTTTTCCCTGTTTTTGAGAGAAATCATCAGAGCTTTTACATATGTCAAAGTAGAGTTATATAAATTCAAGCTCCAATGTCTTCCCTAGGAGAAGTTGGTAGTCAATGACAGTAAGATCATTTTGAGAACCTTCTCAACCTATGACAGGCCAAGAATACAAATTATTCTCATGCAAATGACAGGTAAGAGTTGCGTTTTCAGATGGCAACCTAAGTCAGGCACAACTTTCTGCTCTGTGACTGATAAGGGGTGTGGCTCTTATTGACAGGTAAGATTCTTTCAGAGGTGGATGAACCTAAGACAGGGCATGAATGGTAGGATTCGTGTAACAATGACAGGTAAGGTCCATACTTCTTGAGGGGACGCCTAAGACAGGCACAGTCTTTCTGTGCCAATAGCTGAGACAGCTTTGGCTTGTATAGATAAAAAAGGGGAACATGTGGAGAATACCTACAGAGTTAACCTTAGTTGACTTCTTGCTTGTGATTAATCACAAATGAGTCTGCCAACATCTGTCTTTGTTTTTAGTTAAGACATACATTATATCCTGCCAAGTTCCTCTGCTTACGCACATGCCCTTGAGAGTCTGTCCAAACCTGAGGAAATGGTCTTAGTCAAACATAGTTACTATGTATCATAAACTTGCCACATAAGCATTTATACTCATTGTTTAACTTCCTGGAATTGGTCCTGCTTTGTGTTGCTTGCCTTTAAAAGACACTGAGAAAATTGTTTTCATTTCTTTTTTTATTTTAAAATTTTTATTAGATATTTTCTTTATTTACATTTCAAATGTTATCCCCTTTACTAGATTCCCCTCTGAAAATCCCCTATCCACCTTCTCCCTGCTCCCTAACTCACTCACTCCTCCTTCCTGGCCCTGACATTCCCCTATACTGGGACATAGAACCTTCACAGGACTAAGGGCCTTTCCTCCCATTGATGACTGCCTAGGCCATCCTCTGCTACATATGCAGCTAGAGACATGAGTCCCACCATGTGTTTTCTTTGATTTATGGTTTAGTCACAGGGAGCTCTGGGGGTACTGGTTGGTTCATAACGTTGTTCCTCCTATGGGGCTGCAAACCCCTTCAGCTCCTTGGGTACTCTCTCTAGTTCCTTCATTGGGGGCCCTGTGCTCCATCCAATGGATGACTATGAGCATCCACTTTTGTATGTGTCAGGCACTGGCAGAGCCTCTCAGGAGACAGCTTTATCAGGCTCCTGTCAGCAAGCTCTTGTTGGCATCCTCAAAAGTGTCTGGGTTTGGTGATTGTTTATGGCATGGATCCCCAGGTGGGGCAGTCTCTGGATGGTCATTCCTTCAGTCTCAGTTCTGAACTTTGTCTCTGTAACTCCTTCCATGGGTATTTTGTTCCCCCTTCCAAGAAGGAGCAAAGTATCCACACTTTGGTCTTCCTTCTTGAGTTTTATGTGTTTTGCAAATTGTGTCTTGGGTATTCTAAGCTTCTGGGCTAATATCCACTTATCAGTGAGTGTATAACATGTTTGTTCTTTTGTGATTGGGTTACTTCACTTAGGATGATATCCTCTAGATCCATCCATTTCTCTTAGAATTTCATAAATCTATTGTTTTTAATAGCTGCATAGTACTCCATTATATAAATGTACCACATTTTCTGTATCCATTCCTCTGTTGAGGGGCATCTAGGTTCTTTCCAGCTTCTGTCTATTATAAATAAGGCTGCCATGAACATAGTGGAGCATGTGTCCTTATTACAAGTTGGAGAATCTTCTGGGTATATGCCAAGGAGTGGTATTGCTGAATCTTCTGCTAATACTATGTCCAACTGATTTCCAGAGTGGTTGCAATCCTACCAGCAATAAAGGAGTGTTCCTCTTTCTCCACATACTCACCAGCATCTGCTGTCACCTCAGTTTTTAATCGTAACCATTCTGACTGGTATGAGGTAGAATCTCATGGTTGTTTTGATTTGCATTTCCCTGATGATTAAGGATGTTGAACATTTTTTTAGGTGCTTCTCAGCCATTCAGTATTTCTTGGTTGAGAATTCTTTGTTTAGCTCTGTACCTATTTTTTAAATAGAGTCATTTGGTTTTCTGGACTCTAACTTCTTGAGTGCTTTGTATATACTGGATGTTAGCCCTCTATCTGATTTAGGATTGGTAAAGATTTTTTCCCAATCTTTTGGTTGCCTTTTTGTCTTATTGACAGAGTCCTTTACCTTACAGAAGCTTTGCAATTTTATGAGGTCCCATTTGTCGATCCTTGACATTACAGCACATGCCATTGGTGTTCTATTAGGAGTTTTTCCCCTGTGAGGAAAATCTTTGAGGCCCTTCCCCACTTTCTCCTCTATAAATTTTAGTGTCCCTGGTTTTATATGGAGTTCCTTGATCCACCTAGACTTGAGCTTTGTACAAGGAGATAAGAATGGATCAATTCACATTCTTCTATATGTTAACTGCCAGTTGAGCCAGCACCATTTCTTGAAAGTGATGCCCCTTTTCCACTTTAGCTCCTTTCTCTAAGATCAAGTGACCATAGATGTGTGGGTTCATTTCTGGGTCTTCAGTTCTATTCCATTAATCTACCTGTCTGTCACTGTACCTGTTCCATGCTGGCGTTTTTGTTGTTGTTGTTTGTTTGTTTGTTTTATCACAATTGCTTTGTAGTACAGCTTGAGGTCAGGCATGGTGATTCCACCAGAGTTTCTTTTATTGTTGAGAATAGTTTTTGCTATCCTAGGTTTTTTGTTATTCCAGATGAAGTTTCAAATTGCCCTTTCTAACTCTGTGAAGAATTGAGTTGGAATTTTGATGGGAATTGCATTGAATCTGTAGATTGCTTTCAGCACGATAGCCATTTTTACTATACTAATCCTGCCAATCCATGAGCATGGGAGACCTTTCCATCTTCTTGTTTTCATTTCTTAGTTAATGGGGTATATTTATACTTGCTAAGAATAAGTTACTCTTTTACTTATAAGTCTAAATCCATCCCCATAAGAGTTTCACTGTATATCTTAGGCCAACCTGTATCTTGTCATCTTCCTGCTCTGGACTCCCAGTTGCTGTGATTATGGGTATTCACCAGGCTCTGCATTTTTGACCCTGGAGTTATCCACATTGGCTATTATATTTACTTTCTGAATCTATCTCTTAAACATCTTTAGAGTAACACTTTCTGCTTTTTAAAAATTGTGGCATAGTATAAAGCACAGAGAAATCTACTATTTTACTCTTTTTTTTGAATGAACATCTCTGTTGCATTAAGTTTAGCCACATTCAAGAACTCTTCAATGATCTCAAACAGCAAGCCCATACCATTAAACAACAGATCTCCACTCTCTCCTTCCCCATCCCTGGCAACCTCTGTTCTGCTTTCTCCCTACACAAATTTGCTTATTCTTAGTATCTCCCCTAAAAAGATGACATTATTTTCTATGTTTGCATTAAATTTTATATCTCCAAAGTATAATGTAGAAGAGAAAACCATGTTAGAAATGGAAGGAACAAATGCTTCAGAGAAGAAATGAAAGTGAAAGCTAGGGGAGTAGACCATGTTTGCAGGAGAGGAAAATAGAAGTCCAGCATTCAGAAGAAAATGAACAGACCTAAAATGAAGAAAATAAAATTAAATGCAAGCAGGAGTACTGTGGGAGACCCCGCCCCCCTGGCTGCCCCCTGGCATTGCAACATTTATTTTTGTCAATGATATTTTACATTTTATATTTTCCATGATGGAAGGCTTGCACATCTTTTATGAATAATTTGATTAGCACACAAAGTGATGGGTCTTATTATGGAATTTACATACACACATATGTACATACATATCATCATACTTCATTCTTATTGCTCTACCCCACCACCGTGCCACCCTTCTGCTCCCAAGCCCCAAGTGTTCCAGCACACTTTTTTGTTACTATCTTCTGGTCATGGTCCTCTTTTGACTTTGAAGTCCTGTGCACATTTATGTAAACTGAAATCTAGACTTTACCTATGCAATATATATATATATATTTACTAATGCTTATACTAAATACTATAATTACCCCCATGAATTCCCATTTTTCTCCACAGGCTAGATAATTTCATTCTTCTACATGCCAGAATAAAATTCCATTGCTTATATATATAGCACAGTTTCTTTATCCATTTATTGTTGTTCTAGTCTGCTTCCATATCTTAGCTACTGTGTACAGCAATCAGTATGAATGTCTTTGCATACATTTCAAAATTTTATTTCTATAATCTTTAACAACTTCTGTAAATGTTCCTTTTTAAGTTTTTCTAGAGCTTTGGATCCCACAAAAGATAACATGCACAAGATGAATACCCTGCAGAGGAAGAAGGTGGCTGCCCACAAATTGATTGACAGACATACTGATCCCTGATGGAGTGGACACTAGCTCCAGGCAGGGGGAAGGTAGTCTTAAAGTAAGGGGTTTGGGACAGAGCTGGGCTGGGGCAGTCTGCAGCTGCTGTCTACCTCATCTCTGCCTCTCGCAAGCCTGATCAACGTGTTCTAGATAATTCTGACGAAAATGCTCTCCTACACCCATATTTCCATGTTTAGCTCCCGAGGATGTACTTTTTCATCTGTTGCTTAAATCTCTACAATTCTTTCCAAAATTTGCCTGTGAGAATGACATATTTTCCACCTTCCTCAGTAACATTTGAACAAATAGAGGAAACGTTGGAACCATTTCCAAGTTTTCTTTTTCGTTTCTTTAAGAAATATGTATTTTCTTATTTTCCCTTATGCATGAGTGTGTCAGTGTGAGAATGTATGTCAGATGAAGGCAGAGGCCAGAGAAGGCCTGGGTCTGACATGGCACTGAAAGCTGAACTCTGGAGCCAATAGGATGCATTATTAACACATATGTAAACTGAAATCTAGACTTTACCTATGCAATATATATATATATATATATATATATATATATATATATATATATATATATATTAATATATATGCAATATATATAATATAATATAATATATAATTAATATATATATTAATATATATGCAATATATATATATTAATGCTTATACTAAATACTATAATTACCCCCACGAATTCCCAGTTTTCTCCACAGGCTAGATAATTTCTCTGGCCCATAGGTAGATTTTTCTTTAAAAAAAATTCTTTATGTGTATGAGTGTTTTGCCTTCAGGTATGTGTAGCCAGCTTTTTCTACTACCTTTCTCCACCCCTATTGTATCCTTCCAGATAGAAGAGAAAGAAGGATAGAGGAGAAAGGGGGAATAAATATGTTAGACTACTTCCTGTTGATTAAGGACATTGAGTTCTTTGGAGCAAGTTTGATCTTCACCATGACATGATATCCAATTTCTTCTCACCACTTTGCTTATAACCATTTGACAAACCACAACAAAAGTGACCAGCAATAACCACCACCAACAGCAGCAGCAGCAGCAGGAGGAGGAGGGGGAGGGGAAGAGAAGGAGGAGGAGGGGGAGGGGGAGGGGGAAGAGAAGGAGGAGGAGAGGGAGGGGGAGGGGGGAGAGAAGGAGGAAGAGGAGGAGCAACCATGCCTCTCTCGGGGCTCTAGCATTTATATACCCTCTCAAGAGTCCCCAGAATTTCAAATGTCACACTCTTTCAAAAACTACTTGCAGCTGGAAAAATCATACCCCTGCTAGAGCATAAGGCAAATCATATTCAGCTGCTGTGGACATTATAAAGCAGCAGCATATCTCACACATGGAATTAAACAAAAACATTTTCCTGTAACATTTCAGTGTCTTTTAAAGACACCAAAATTCTTACTACATTTTTTCTTATATGTTTTAAGTCACTAATTGCATTGTGTTTAGTAAGAAATTATAAACAGAGACATTTTCCAAGGTTTTCAGGAGATTTCTCCTGATCAATTGTAACCTTTATCAATTTTGATGCTTTCCACAGCTTTCTTTTCCCGTGGAAACAAACCACATCCCCAACACAAAACTTTCGCTGACTTCTGATGTTATTGCTTCCTTATAGTATATAGGCTGATTTAATCCCACAATGTTTCTGTGTGTGTGTGTGTGTGTGTGTGTGTCCCGCTGCTGTTGTTCCTTTCTCACTAACATTCTGAAAATTTAAAGTTAACAAAGTACTGTACTATTTAGTCTATTCCTGGTGGGTCTTATTCTTCTTGTTTTACAAACATTTTTTTTAAAAGTATGATTAGATCTTTCTATGATCGTTTGTCCTATAATATTGTGTGGTATATATAAAATGTGCTTTATCTTATAATATGCAAAGAATTGCTTCATCTGACTGGAGATATGTATGGGGCACTGTCAGTTTTAATTTGTATAGTATCCCCACAGTAGACATTACTTCCATTAAATGTGTAATTACATAATCAGCCTTTTTACTACTCAAAGTAGTTTTCCCATTGAAATCCTGAATATGTATCAATGGTATAATGTAAAACTTTAGTTTTTCAGATTCTGCAAAATAAAACACATCATCTGACAGATTTCATTTCTTTTGGTACACCTAAGATTACATGTGGCAGGAAATGAAGTTGGCTATACAAAGAAAAACTAGAACATTTTCTTATAATTTCCTTGGTTTGCTACTAGGTGATAGAATTTTTTTTTTAAACATTTACAGTTATGATGGTGTTTTTTCATGAAATTTTGAGGCTTCTAACACATTTCCTATTAATAATGGACCAATTTCTTCATTTCCTTGTGCTAGTAATCCTGGCAAACAAGGTTGTTTGATACTGGATTTGGGTAATATAAAATATAGTTTTTGTTTCTGTCTGCCTGTTGAAGTTGCATTAATAACAAGGTTAATTCTTAATTATCAGTAATAAATCCAGCAGTTTCTATATGCAAAATATTGAGTCAGTAATTATATTAAGTGATTTAGAAAAACCTAATAATACCTTAAGGACTGCATAAAACTCTGATTTTTGAACTGAAGTATGTGGGCTTTGAATTACTTTGTTTATTTTGTCTGACTTACAGCATGTCATTCCCATGTAGGTTCTTCAGGAATTGTTGCTCCCTTTGCAATATGTGGGAGAATCCAGTATCTTTTAGTAAACTGAAGATGCTTGTTTTTATTATATTTGTTGTTAATTCTCAAAAATAGTTACCACAAGCTTTTTGCCACTCGTCATCAATTAGCCATAATGACATAATCTCAGCATTAGTGAAAGGCACTATGATTTGGATGGTAATGTTCCTGACAATTGATGTAGTCTTATTCTACCTTTTATGATAAATCAGAAACATTTTCTATATAAGTTTTATATTTTTACTTTGTATGCTAAGAAAATCCATTCTACAATATGATCTTCTATTTGCATAATGAGCCCAGTAGGAGAATTAGTTGAAGACAAACTAACCAAAATACAATCAAATTGGGATCTATGTTATCCACAAATGCATCCTGCAGCCTCTGTTTTACCAAAGCCAACTTTCTTTCTCTGCTTCAGATGTTGACCTTTTTGGACTGTTTAAATCCAAATCTCCTTGAAACAAATTATTTAACTCTTGAGTAGTTAATCTTATGGTAAGCTGTAGCCAATTACTATCACCATCTCCCATTATGCTTTGACAATCATTAAGAGTCTGCAACTGATCTCTTCTGATCTATACTTTTGTGATTGAATTCTCTGTTTTATTATTTTACAACCCAAAGAGTTAAGAGAATCTCCTCTCTAGGTTTTCAGGAGCAATCTGTAACTCCCAGCATAGCAGAATTCATTGTCTTTCCTTAAACATTTTCTCTATAGTAGCTGTATCAGAATCAGCCAACAAAATATCATCCAGGTAATAATAAATAACAGATTGAGGAAATTGCCTCAATAGAAATATGAATTATTTCTAGCAGTTGTTACACAAAATATTGACATAAAGTTTGACTATTTAATATTTCCTATGGAACAACTTTCCATTGATATCTCTACCATTATTTTAAGTAGGTACTGTGAAAGCAAACCGTTCCCTATCCTCCTCATGCAAAGTGATTGCAAAAGCAATGTTTTAAGTAAATCATCTATCATAGCCATAACTTAGATATTAAAGAAGGTAAAGGACTTCCCGGCTCTAACAGACCCATTGGTTGACTTACTCTATTCACCACTCAAGTCTGTTTTCATCTTCCATTTTCCTGATTTCTCTTTTATAACAAATACAGGAGAAATTCATGGTCTGGTAGACTTGAGCTTACAGATGGTGAGCTTACAGCTGCTCTTTTACTAGCTGCTCAAGTGCCTGCAATTTTTTTCTAAGTTAAGGGCTATTGCTCTACCCATACAGTTTTGTCTGTCAATCATTTTAAGGGTTGGGCTACTGTTTTTTCAGCAGTGGCCTGTTGAGGACACTATGTGAAGGTGTGTCTCTGTATATTCAATGGTTAATTCTGTATTGTCAGAGAGCTAATGGCTCATTATCAGTCTTATATTTTGTAAATATTCATTCTTTCTCACCTGTCTAAATCAATCTAGAATTCTATCTGATTGGCTTTAACAGAGATCTGATAGTCAATAGTTGGCTGGGTAGGAAGTGGAGAGTAGATCTACCAGGAGGGAGAGAGACACTGGGAGAAGAATTAAGAGGCAGGAAATTCAGCTAGCAGACACAGAGGTGAAAGGACAGATAAGAGTCCTTTTCCCTTACCCAATACCAGATCAGGTTCCACTCTGCCCCCTACTCTCTACCCACCCTGTCCACCTTCCCTCCCATGTCCCTCCTTCTCTCCTTACTTGTGATTGCTTTCTTCTCTCTCCCATGCTCCAGTGGCATAGTGGGGCATCTTTTGGGTAGAGTGGTATAGCTGGGTCTTCAGGTAGATCTATTTCCAATTTTCTGAGGAACCTCCAGGTTGATTTCCAGAGTGGTTATACCAGTTTGCAACCCCACCAGCAATGAAGGAGTTTTCCTCTTTCTCCACATCCTCTCCAACATGTGTTGTCACCTGAGGTTTTGATCTTAGCCATTCTGGTTGGTGTAAGGTGGAATTTCAGGGTTGTTTTGATTTGTATTTCTCTGATCACTAAGGACTTTTAACATTTCTTTAGGTGCTTCACAGCCATTTGAGATTCCTCAGTTGTGGATTCTCAGTTTAGTTCTATACTCCATTTTTTTGATGATTAACTTCTTGAGTTCTTTATATATTTTGGATATTAGCCCTCTATTGAATGTGGGATTAGTGAAGATATTTTTCCCAATCTTTAGGTTACTGATTTGTCTTATAGACTGTCCTTTGCCTTACAGAAGCTTTCTAGTTTCATGAGGCCTCATTTATTAATTCTTGATCTTAGAGCATGAGCCATTAGAGTTCTGTTTAGGAAGTTTCCCCTTGTGCCAATGAGTTCAAAACAAACAGTTTGAGAATACAGTTTGATAGTAGTCTTAAGTGACCTCCAGGTGTATCACTAACTCTGGCTGTCAAGTTCAGCAAAAGTTCTAGTCTCAGAATGCAAGAGATATTTTCAGAATACTGCACCATCACTCTGCACCATATTTGTGTAATGCCTTTGGAGGCCGCAATGTATCAGATCCCCTGGAACTGGATTACAGATATTGCGAGCTGCCATGTAGGTACTGGGGATCAAACCTGGGTCCTCTGCAAGGACAGACAATGCTCTTAAACATGGCGTCATTGCTTCAGCCCCTGACTTTCTTTTTCTGATTAGGAGCCCTACAGAGACGTCTCTTTCTGTTTGTGGACTTGATGTCAATCTTTAGGATGGAGTTGCTCACTTGGCTCAGCTGTGAAACACAAGAAAGGTGGGATTCCAGCTCGACAGTCATTGCCACTCATACTCACACTCAGTGTACACTTTCTAGAAGATTGAAGGGCTTATCTGATCTTTGGTAGCTCCCTGGATTCCATGATCCTTGGTATCAACACCATTGGATCATTGCATAATGTGGCTGTGAGGAGGTTATGGATGTAAGGATGTCCAAGATGTGTTTGAGAGGCAGGTTATAACTAGGAGCAAAACACACTCATCAGACCACAGATACCATGGACTGGATAAACCAAGGTGTGTTGTGATGGAGAAATGAAGACCAAGAAAGGCCATTAGGGCTTGCACATCTCTTATCACCCATAAACACAGTACCAAATGCTTTTCCTGAGCAAGGTCCCTCTCTCTCTTGTTCCACCACTTGCATTCTATAAGTCAGCAAATCATTTACCACTTGCTAGCACTGTGGTCACATTTTCCTCTTTCTGACATGAGTATCACCACAGGAGAAAGAGAGATCAGTTCAGGTGAAGGATTGGAATGGAGTTGAGGCCAGGCCCCTGCTTTATTTAACTTTGCATGAATGACTTTGCATCTTGTCTAGGATGGAGCCCATACCCCACATCTTATAGGGACCTAGGCCCACCTTCTACTCCAAAGAAACATGAAAGAGGCCCAGAGGTTATGTGTGTATGTACACACACAGTCACATACATATCTAGAAATAGAAGGATATGATCAATTACTAAGGATGCAGAAATCCCACAGTGATAGTTTGTGGCAACACACAGAAAGAGGATTTGAGCTTTTTTATGTTCACCTGTAGGGAGACCAAGACCATCATGTCTATGGTAATGGAAGGATGCAGCCAAAGACTACTGGCCAATGTGTTGACTTACACCACAGAAAGGCTTTCAGCATAAGTCTATATGAGCCAGCTTTAGATTTATTAAGCACAGATAAGGGATAGCACAAACTTTAAGGATGGACATTCAGAGACAGAGATTTCTAAGTGTCTTAGTAATATATACATATGCAAGTGTGTGCACAAGGTTTTGTGACTTTTGAAGTTATGTTGCTCAGAAGATGTAATTACAACAAGGTTCAAGGATTAAGCAAAATCTAGAAATAAAATAAAAACATTATCTCTGGGGACTGGTAAGATGGATAAGCCACTTCAGAGACCGAAAAGATCTTGTTGAGGAGTCAGGTTTGGCTTCCAGTATGTATGCTGGGTGGCCCACACCTGCCTGTAACTCTAGCTCCAGGAGATTCTACACCTCTGACCTCCACAGGCATGCATATTTATGTACATGCTCTGCCCTCATATATACATAAATGAAAATAATGTGTGTAAACATGCAAGCATACATATGTATGATCTGGTTTACTTATTTTTCTTAAGGAATATATTTATTGTAAATGAAGTTGTGAGGAGACTAAGATGGTGCATTGTTCAGTATTGGGATGGGAGAGGAGATACAGCTAGTAGGCACGAATAGGGTGACTGTAATCAAGGCTCATTGGTGCGCTTGTTTGAGAGAGCTCACCTGCATGCCCAGGTCATGGTTTGCACATGCCTGCACACACTTATACAATAATATATTATTTTCAAAATGAAAACAGACTATTATCACTAAAGGGCCAAAGATCATGTTTTTCTGTCACCATAGATGTTAACAGGCAGAGAGGGGATTTGAACATGTAACTTGTACTTTATTTCAGATGGCAATCTGAGAAGGTGGGAGGTTCATACTCTCCCAATACATCACATCTCAATCAAGCCATTCATGGGGAATTAAACAAAGAGAGTTAATCATTCAATCATTCATGCTCATACTTGTCCCTTTAGCTAGGTGGATGCCACATTGATGACGCTGGTGATATCTGTGATGCCCTCATACTGGACCCAGGATCTTCCTGCAATATAAGGTGTGGTTAGGACCAGATGTTACTCACTCTGCACATTTCTGGACTGAAGAATTAACAAACAAACAAGAACAAACAAGTCATTAATAGCGTATGTGTGTGGATTAACTCAAACTGAATAAACCATCACTATAGACCTGTATAGATTCATTTCTTAGTGTGCAATAAAAAGTGTTATACTATCCTAGCCTGTTATTCCTCTCCTTTTATAACTTTTGCCTCTGCAAGATCTCCTCTGCATGTGAGAAATGGCAACCTATCCATTGTAAGTTTATTTTTATCTATAAGGAAAATTTCTGACACATATCTACACACTCTGTAATAGGCCTTATGTAATAGTGAACAGTTGTGCAAAATAAAAGACAAAGGCAGGATTAGGAGGGCTCCCATGAGGGCCTCTACAACTTGGGAGTAAGAAAGTAAGAATCACCCTCCCTTTATGCTAGAGATAATTTCATGAATTATATTAGCCTTTTCTCTTCTTTATGTTAGAGATAATTTTATTAATTATATTGACCTTTTTGTTGATCAATTGAGAATTGTCTAACTGGTTAAAATGAGAGTTTTCTTTACATCCATGGCTTTGTCTCAGTAACAAATAATCTACCATAGCCTGCTTTACCCCAGTGGCCTTCCTAACTTGACTTAATTTCTGTCTATCAGCCCCAGTAGCATGGGAAGTTGTATCTAAATCTCTGCTGGTAGTGCAAGCCAGATATTCCAATTCTGCATTCAAGAATCCTACCATCACTGGCGTTACAAAGATGGTCATAGAGGGATATTCTGCAGCTCTCCACAGATGCACTTTGTCACCACAAGTAAGCAGGGAGAAAATTTTCCTCTTTGTTGTCACTCTGTGCTTTAGGGTGGTTTTCTGAGACATGTGTGCTGTAACTCTTCCTATGGTGCAGGGTCCCCCAGCGCTGTTTGCAGGCACAAAGGAGTAAGCTGTCTTCCCACAGAGCAAGAACCACCCTGTTGGTAGCTTTAGGTGGCCCACAGCATATAACATAGGGGAGAAAGAATCACATCTCATAAGGCTACTTTCTGTCAGATCTACACAGTTTCTAGTACACCCCCAGAAAACAACACAATCCCTGGGAGATGTGATACCTGCCAATTTCAAGGTGAACATCCCCGTTTCCACTTTGGTCACAATAGACCCCCAGTTATAGATGTCAGAAATGTCCATCGGCTTATTTATGTTCTTAAATAAAGTATAGTTTCGTAAATCTTCAAGTTCTGTACCGACACCCATGAAACATGTTGTAGAAACCTCCTCAAAATACAACCCACCTCTACGGCCAAAGTCAGAGGTATTTAAAATATTTTCTGTTAAGTAAACCCATACAATATCATCCTTCCTAAATGCTGTGGTGTCTCCCCAGAGGGTCAAAAGCCCAGTCATTAATAACAGCACAGTCAGCATTGTCTTTTTAGAATCAACTTCAACCCCCCTGTTTGCTTGGCTGTCCATTGGTCTTCACACACCCTTTTTTTTGTGGTGCAACGTATCTAACGTTTCAGTTCAGTGACTCGCCCTGCTGTTAGTGTCTCCAGAAACCATTCCCAGGAGCCAGGCCACTTCTCAGCCTTCTGATCCTGCTTCCATGTATTTCAACAGAACACGGTCTGCTGGCTTGAAGGAATGCCCAGGACCTGTAGGAACAGACCATTAACATTTGCACATGCTTGATTAAATTACCTTAGATAATATACATGATTCTTCATGTTCAGTTATTAATCTATTACTGTGCTACTCAGTATACATTTGCATAGACAATTTCATATTGACTCACTGAGCCTACCTCAGTGAGTAGCTGCTTCCATCAGTGTACAGGATGCAGTCAGATTCTGCCAGAACTGATATTAGAAGTTCAAATCTACCAGGTAGATTTCATCTATTATCTTGGTGCATTCATGTAGTAAACGCTTCTATTCTGGGCCTCAGAGGAGAGTAGCTAGGTTTACATTAGCATGAGGTTTATTAGGTAGAATAGTTTGACACTTCTACATCTGGCATGTAGTGAATGGTATATTCCCTTTTTACTCTAAGAAGACCATCACTTGGGGTGACATGTCCTCCACAGTGGCCTGGGCAGACCTCTTTTGCTTCCTGCAAGAGTTCGCATGCAATGGTCACAGGCCCTCTCCTTCGAAGCCTGTTACTATTGCTGAATTTAGTCCAATCCTTTCCATTTATATCCCTGCTGAGCTTCCTAAAGGGGCTTAGCCCAGGACCAAAGTTTAGGATTTAAGTTCTATAGCAAGGTGCCATACCCAGGGATTAAACTAATGTTATTCGAAGGGGTTTTTGCTTATGTAATTGTCTACTTTTAGCTCCCGATCAGGCTTATCCTTCAAGAAGGATACGCTCATTGAAGACTTAGGTGTTTATGCCACAACCTCACAGACAGTCACATGATGTAAATGCCCTCTGGTGTTAGTTAAGTATTGCTGAAAGGAAACGGTCATTATCAGCAAATCCCTGATAAGCAACTCCCTCCCTTTCAATGCTAGGTCTTTTAAATTTTGACCCAATATCCCCCCAAAGGTTATTGAGAAATCCATAAGCCCCTTAAATAGCACTGTCCAATGGGATTGATTTTTTCTTTTGTTTTTCATGTGTTTTGCCTGCACACACCATGTGGTTCAGTGTTCTCCTAGGCCAGATGAAGGCATCAGATCTCATGGTACTTAAGTTACAGATAGCTGTGAGCTGCTATATAAATGCTTCGAATAAAACCTGGGTCCCCTGGAAGATCATCTAGTGCTCTTAGGGGCTGAGCCATCTCTCTAGCTCCTAGATTTACTGTTTTAACCACGAGTCAGGGTCCTGTCACACAAAGGTGAACAGAGGCTGAGATTCTGAGTCAGCTGGAACATTCACAATGCACCCCCAAGTCCAAACTGTAAACCACACACATCTCCCAGCACGCCACTGGTCAGCTGGTATAGGCAGGGACAATATCAATGCACACTATCAATGATGGCTCATGACTCTTGTACGAAAGAATGCTCATGAGAATGGGACGTCTTTAATAGTAGTGTGGGACTCTCAATAAGTTCATACATTGGAAAAATTAACTTCCAGATTAGCTTTGTCTAGGCTTCCCTGTGCATGGAAAACTGCATTTCACTTTGAATTTAAGAGTATCTCTTAGATGAATCATTACTGAGGCAGCTATTTAAGACTTCTCAAATTCCCTGGAAACCTATACAACCAGACTTACCTTGGTCAGTCCTTTATTTCACATGACAATCAGGCACCTTTGTATATAGCTTCAGAATGAATTGCCAGGTGTGTTCTGCAAGAACCTGTAGAGAAGTTGCCAGTCTTTAGGGGGCAGAAATACACATAATTTGTGCCTGTAGATTAGGTAACAGATCTTTGCCAAAGATGGTATTGGACAACTGGGAATGCAGAATTCATGACTTGAGGTGGTGATTCCCCTACAGCTTTACAGCAGGCAGGGAAAAGCATCAGGGTGAGATAAGAAGGAAACTCCACTCAGCCCGATTTTATTGTAACCAGTGCTAGAGCAGGACTTCTAGAGTCTGGCCCAGATCATTGTACTTTAGCCACATTTAAGCACAGCATAATTCTGGAAAACAGTGTTCAGAAAACAATTAAGACAGTCCCAAGTATGCAACAACTTAAGACATGTTTACATTGAGATTCTTTACAAAGTTCATCTGACTTGTTTCACAAGAGTGGGTACTGTTGACACAGAGATAGTGACCAAGATTTGGGGCTAGGAAGTTTGACGGAGGTAAACATAATGCCTGTGAGAGTCAGGCTGTCATGGCCCTAACATAACACAGTCACTTTGGCTGTTATAGAATGGGTTTATGGTCTAAAAGCACTGCTCAAGATTTTGGAGGAAAGGGATGAGATCAGTGAACTCTGGTAGACATGGGCAGAGCCTGTCTCATCAGATAGCAAAGCATCACCAGGTTGTAAAACTCCATCATTCCTGACATTCCAGGAAGAGCAGCTAAGCACCTCACTTCCTTGAAGGGAAGGCTGTATGTTTAACCTTCCTGGCTTCTCCAGTGTTAGTCTGTATGCACAAGACCCTTTTGCACTCTGCATTTCCCCATATCTAAGATTTTAGAGAAAAAAAAAGCAATAGAGGCCATGGTTGAATGCATTGTCTCTGTGGCCAGTCGGGCTAATGTAGGAAGCATAAAAGAATTAGAAGAATAGTCCACAGAAGACCAAGGAAAAGGAGAGATAATCTTAGCCACAGGGCCATTTGAAGGTCACTTGAGAGGTTTTATCTGTCTTTTTGTACAAATCATTAATTTCACCATAAATAGTATGAGAAAAATCTGATACATTAAATCAACACATGCCAGGAAATTGTTGAGTATCAAGATTAGCCTATAGACAAATAATCAATAGTTGCTCTATTTTGTAAAACTGTGGTTCTCAGTTCACCCATCTCTTGGTTGATTTCTGTTAATATATTTGCTGTAATATTAATAATTTTTGCTAATCATACAGGTCATTTTAGAGACTTCTCTTTGTAGTCCACTAACTACTGATGGGCAATTAAAGCATAAAAACAATCGTTAGCATGGCAAAAAATAGCATACTGTCTCCTATTACAGGTGTGTCTGTTATCCCCTCTGACTAAAGGCATTTGGATTCTGCATCGACAAGCTGAGGGTTAATGTGCTATATAGTCAGTTAAATATAATAGCATCATTTTGGGGGTCTGTTATATAGTGTCTTTGTTTCCCGAAATCTCAGCTTGAGTCATGAGTCTGGATGTTTCCCCATTTGTCCAGTGGTCTCTGGAAGTCCTGGTTGGACACATCAAATAGGGAGCCATCTGGGACTTTGTTCATTTTTCAGGAAAGACACAAGCATGACTTCACCTCAATGTCAACAGAGGATCAGGCTCTTTTTATTTAACATTTGCTTTAGGTTGTGAGTCTCTTGAGCAGTGACAAAAAAAATATTCTTTAAAGTGAAAAATGTAGTATAGCACATGGGAATATAAGTGGCTATGGCCCTTTACCTGTTTTTTTTTTTTTTTTTCATTTTAAAAAAATTGCATTTGGTGGTATTTTATAGTAGCTTTATTTTGTGTATAGTAAGAGATTTTAGTAACATGATTGATATTAAAATTCCTTAAACTATATTCTAGCTTCCCCAGAACCATTATTAGCATTTAGTTGTAATATGAGTCCTAGGAAGGACATACATAGTTATTTGACAAAGCCAAGTTCCAGATGAGATATAATGGTATTTCCCGGAGCCCCAGGGGCTCATGCCATGTATGGGGATGTGTTCTGTAGCTGACTAGTTAGGGAGGGGCACTCACTATATATGCCTGTGGTGAGCTTTAGCACATATTTTCAACATACCTGGTCGCAAAGAATGTCTAAGACACAGGCAGCCTTAGTCTCAAGTCTCAAGCTGATGTCCACTCATTACTAACTATGCCCTAGACACTTAGAATAACGTAATCTCTTTATACTGTTATAGAACATGCCTTTAATCGAGAGTAGGTGACTGTGAGCTTTAAGTGAGTCCTTTGCCAGTGTCTGATCACCTATCAGACCAAGGACATGTATAAAATTAAAGAGGCTGTAAGATTTTAGATCTTTAAAAGTCAGGGCAATTTTAATTTTGAGATTAAGACTCATTTATTTGGTAACAGGATATTGAGAACTACCTGAAAAATACGCACAGAAAATCCTGAAGGAGAACATAATTGAGATTTTTCATGTAGGTATGAAAGTTTAAGTCTAGCTGGTATTTAAATGAAAACAAAAACATGTAAATAATATGAAAGCATACAATTCCATGGAGGAAGATCTAACCTGTTAGGGATGTTAGTGTTTACTACACTTGGTAGGCAGTGTAATGTAATAGATTCTCAGGCTGTACCTAATACTTTTAGATAAAATTATACTTCAAAATAATCTAATTCTTACTGATTGCATTTTTGGTCTCCAAGAAAAGTTTTTAGAAACATGTAATTATATTTGTATTTATTGGCCATTTAGTATTATCCAGAAGAAATATTTTTAAAACTTTCATGATTTCGATTTACTACTATTTCCTTTTGGAATCCACCCCAAGCCTGCTTATGTAGTTATTCTTAATATTTTTGTTATATTTTACAAAACATGATTTTAAAAATTAAGTTTTTAGTAATAAAAGATAAGGCAAAAGTTCCTATTTTGCTAATATTGACAGTGCTGTTAGAAATCAGCACTGCACCAGCTTGCCTTCAGGGACTCAGCACCAGAGGCTATGTCATCACCCCACCAGCCCCCATACACCCCATCACACTCCCACAGCCAAAGGTGACACATTTCCACTGTTGCTGTGAGTTGTGTATTTTCCCTATACAATGTATGTCCTTTAAAGGTGGTGCCCTCTATCACAGTCTCTCAGCCTCCTAGCCTGTCCGTCCGTCCGTCCGTCCATCCATCCGTCTCTCTGTGTGAGTGTTTCTGTCTCTGTCTCTCTCTTTCTCATGTCTCCAGTTCCAGACTGCTCCTCCCCCCCCCCCAGTAAATCTCTTGCATGAGATCTGTTGTGTGGCATGGTTTCAGCTTTGTCATTCCTTGCCTCTGGTCTCGCCCCTACATAATGTGATCTGCCAACAATTTATTAGTATAGCTGATTTTTATTTTATTATTATTATTATTTTTTGTTTTTGTTTTTCGAGACAGGGTTTCTCTGTATAGCCCTGGCTGTCCTGGAACTCACTTTGTAGACCAGGCTGGCCTCGAACTCAGAAATCTGCCTGCCTCTGCCTCCCGAGTGCTGGGATTAAAGGCGTGCGCCACCACGCCCGGCAGTATAGCTGATTTTAAACACATTTTGTTTCTAGTTACATGCTGTAGGCTTAAGCTTGAAAAGAAAATTTGTCTTTTTAAACAAACCATATTTGTATTTAGTATTTGTTTGTATGACTTCAAACTTAGTTTTGAGCACTTTAAAGAATCTGACCATTTATAAGATGACTGATCATTAATTTGTACCTCTTAATTATCTTTATCAGTTCACATGTTAGTGCCTTTTATAAGATTAAGACTTTATAGTTTTAGACATACATCTCTAAGTTAGTTTTTGTTAACCTGAGTATACCTTTATAATTTTAGGTTTTTATCATCATGCAAAATCCATTCTAATCCAAAATATCCTGGAGTCTTACCATTTTCTCCTTAGTCTAAACAGAAGATATAAATAGTAAACAGAAGGCTTAATAAGATTAAGTTTTATGAGTGTTGTCTTAGTTGGTTTATACTATGTATTCACCTTAAGACGGTGGTGAAATTACATGGCATTGTTCTTTAACTTTAGTAAAGATGGCTACTAGGCACGGTCTTTTTATCCTATGAGGCACCAGTCAAGATGTGTGGCTGTTATTTCTTAAAAAATCTATTTTATATGCTATGATGTAGCAGACTTAATATATATATTATGCTATAGCAAATTAAAATTACCAATATATAGGTTTAACCATCAGCCTTTTGTTACACGTTTTAAGCTAAATTTTTGTTACAGATTTTTTAACCATATGCAAAGAACTAACAAATCCTGAGATAAAGGGTTTATACAGAACAGAGAGTTACTTCTGTCCTCTATGTCCAAATTTATATACGAGGTCAGTTACTATTGAACCTTAATCTTCCTTCAGGACACCCATTCTGGGTGAGGCTGTCCAAACTGGGGGTCCAAAGTTACCCATTATGATTATAAGTCTCTGGTTCTTCTTAGTCCATCCAATAAACTATGATCCAAATTTAAATTAATAGCAGAGTGAGTTAAATCATTTAGTGACTGAGAAACATCTAAAAAAGCTGACTGATTATAGCAAGCTTAAACTTTTGAGCTATATCACCTGCGATGGGAAAAAAAAAATCTCTGAAGAATATATGAAATTTGTATGTAGGATATATACTCCTTGCCCCTTTAAAAGTCATATGTAAAAACATTAAAAGAAATCTCTATGAGATTTAAAAGTCCTGAATGTATAGGATTGTAGATATAATTTTAGGGAATACTCATGGGGGTATCTTTAAAAATCTTAATAGGGAAAATTTTTGGCTAATTATCTATAGGTCTCAAGTAACATGCTGATGCCACTTGCCCATTGTTATCAGTTTGAAACAAATAACCTGCATTTTATCTAGCAGCACAATAACTTCTATCGCTCTTGATCAGTAAGGGATTATTTCTGAGTTACCACTTTAGCAACTGCATTATTTAATAATCTAGGGACCCTCTCTGCTTTAGATGTTACACTTGTTGTAGAATTTAGATGAGAGTTTCCAGATAGAGCAGAGCCAAATCCCTAGTAGTAATAAACAGGTAAGAACATACCTAACTATATGATCCAAAATTTAAAATTTTGCTCTTACCATGAAAGTTAATCATTTATTTAAGCGTTAATTAGACAATTAGGTGAAGAGACTTCTTCCATGTAATGAATGACTAATACTTCAGGAAATTCAAACAGCCTTGGCTTAGCGCTTGCCTTATGCTGATTGTAATTGTTTCTGTACTAGACATTAGGCTAGTTTTAATTTTGCTCCCATGCAAGGACCATTGATATTGAGTCATTCCCACCATGAGTGGAAAAGCAAAAACATTTAAGCAAAAATCAAGCAAACAAAACCTCTAAGTTCCGAGGCATGTTATGGCGGAGCTCCACGGGCCATCCTTTGGAACTTACTATGCTCCATCAGACCCTGATGGCTAAAAGCTACAGGCTGCGGGGGTGGGGTGGGGGCAGATTTGAGTTCCAGGCAGACCGTTCACGAGGATGAGAGTCCAATATGGCTCTGTGAGCGTCTGCGGTCTTCTTTGGTCCACCCTGCCAAGACCTGCCAAGATATTGAGAGGCTAAAACCGCACGCTTTGAATCCTAGCATTTAGGAGGCAGAGGCAGGCAGATTTCTAAGTTTGAGGCCAACCCGGTCTACAAAGTGAGTTCCAGGACAGCCAGGGGGCTACACAGAGAAACCCTGTCTCAAAAACAAAACAAAACAAAACAAAACAAAACAAAACAAAACAAAACACCAAAACCCCCAAAAACCTGTCTCTCTTCCCCCCACCTCTTCTCTCTTTTCTTCTTCATCTCTCTACCCCGCCCTTCCTCCCTCCCTCCTTCATTCTCTCTCTCTCTCTCTCTCTCTCTCTCTCTCTCTCTCTCCCCTCTCCCCATCTTTGAATATTTTGCTCCTTTAGATCTTAACAAATGAAGTGGTAGATAGTTAATCCTCTATAAACTTCCATGGCTGGGCCACTCCCTAACTCCACATGGCTCACACACAATTTCTGAGTTAATACTTACTAAATCTATATTTCTACTTTTTAAATCTATATTTCACCTTTGCTGCCCTGGACCCCGCTGGACAGTCCTCCTAGGGCCACTTTCCCCCTGTACTTACTTGTTGGCTGTGTCTCCTTCCCGCACCTTTCCGGCAGCGTGGCCTGTCTCTTATGCCCTCCTCATGGCAGAATCCCTTCTTCCCCCTTGCTCAGTCCCTTCCTGGGAATCCTAAAAGTCCCGCCTCTGTCTCTCTGCCCAGCCATTGGCCACCAGTAACTTTACTGACCAGTCAGAAACCAACTGGGGACAGGCTTCCTTTAGTCCTACCTGCCCTACTGCAAACAGGTTTTTTGGGGGTAACATAATTTGTGGGAGAATACAAGCCGCTACAAACAAATATCTCAATAATTGAACAAAATGCTTCATTTCAAAGAACTGAAAAGAATCTCTGTTAATTTCCCTTGGGTGAGAGGACTGAATTTCCTAAACTAATTTCTATTCAAAGAAAACATTTCTTACTTTCTCTATGGGTCATGTGTCCCGTGTTTCTGAATCAACTGTGGTGATTCAGTAGTTTTACAGCAGGCAGGAAACCATCAGGATGAGGTAAGAAGGAAAGTCCACTCAAGGCGATTTTATTGTAATCGGAGCTAGAGTAAGACTTCTAGAGTCTGGCCCAGGTCATTGTACTTTAGCCACATTTAAGCACAGTACAATTTTGGATAAAGGTGTTCAGATAACAATTAATTCAGTCCCATTGGTATTTACAGAGTACATCTGGCTTCTTTCACAAGAATAGGTACTGTTGGCATAGAGATTTGGGGTCTAGGAAGTTTGACTGAGGTAAACATAATGTCTGTGAGAGTCAGGACTAGCCTGGCCCAAAGATAACACAAAGTCATTTAGGCTGTTGTAAAGCACAAGCCACATCACTCTTAAAAATGGGTTTATAGTCTAAAAGCACTGCTCAAGATTTTGGAGGAAAGGGAAAAGATCAGTGAATTCTGGTAGACATGGGCAGAGCCTGTCTCATCAGATAGCAAAGCATCACCAGGTTGTAAAACTCCATCATTCCTGACATTCCAGGAAGAGCAGCTAAACACCTCACTTCCTTGAAGGGAAGGGTGTATGTTTAACCTTTCTGGCTTCTCCAGTGTTGATCTGTGTGCACAAGGCCCTTTTCCCTTCTGCAACTTAAATCTGGAGATGCATTTTTAGAGGGCTGAGAAAACACTGGTTTTTCTGGGTTCTGGAAATGCCAATCACTGCTATTGCTTCTCTAGAGAATTCTGTAGCAGGCAGATTTACTGACTCTAATGAGTGAGACTAAGACGGTACAAAGTCTGCCTCCCCAGCTGTCGGTTTTACTCAAGATGGGGGATGGAAGCCCGTTAGTTAGATGTTGGAGCTGTATACCCTCATAAGTGACTTTAAAGACTTGCTCTGTGTTTCTGTTCTTCAGCTTCCAAAGACCCCTTCCAGAGAGGTAGTGGCTAGTGGGCCTTACAGGATGCCCAGCTGTTACGTATGTTGAAGGGTGGATGCATGGGCTGAGAAGAGTTTGCATCCACACTTCCTTCTACTTTTTGTAAATTATCATTTTAAACAGGGGTTCACTCTGTAACTATGGCTGGCTTGGAACTTGCTATGTGCCAGGATGGCCTTAAACTCCTAGAGATGTGCCTGTTTCTGCCTCCCCAGATGCAGCTGTCTTTGAGTCACTTCAGCTCCTGTACGTACCCTCTCATCCATATTACCACACAGAACCTCAGGAAAAGCCACTGGCTCACCGAGTGGTATCAATATGTTGGTCAGTTGTTGACTCCTGTGCAATGACTGGCTTTGGCGTCCATGTGGTGGGTAAACTGAGGCAGGCAGCCATTGGGGGTCAGTGCTTAGAGCCACTGATGAGGGTGCATCCAGATACCTACAGGGGCTGCTGCCAAAGGCAGCCAACGATTAGAGAAATTACTCAGCAGACTTTTCTCTGAGGGAACAAAGCTTAATTTACTGTGGCTGACACTACCTGTAGCCAGTGGAAAAACTATGAATTCTTTTAACTCCTGGGCTGGAGAGAAAGAAAGAACAAGAGAGAGAGAGAGAGAAAGAGAGAGGGAGAGAGAGAGAGAGAGAGAGAGAGAAAGGCACATAGTTGGTGGGTAGAAGGAACGTTTCAGCCCTCCCCTCACATAAACTTTACACATATACATACATTCATGCATACATACATACATACATACATACATACATACATACATACAGTTGATGAATAGAAGGAACAATGTTCCAGCCCTCCACCCTTTAATTTTTCTTCCATAGCTTATATATCCCAGCCAAATCTTTCAACAGTATAAAATTACAATGTGATTATATTTTAGTTTTCTTCTAATAAATGATTATTAAAAAAGCAGTGTGTTCCCCAATACCTTTATAAAAATAACATTAAGTAGTATAGGTAAAGAAATCAAATTATTTCCAAAAACCCACATACCTTTGTAACTAAGCAACTTGTTATAGATTAACAAAGAGTAAGCAAGCAAGGTAGTTTTCTCAGCCAGTTTCTTTTATTGGCAGGAAACAAATTGCGATTACAAAGAAAGGAGTAATCATTTAATTATTTATCTTTAAAAGTAACCTTTCAAGAATCTTAAAAGAACCACAAATATAAACTTTTATATAAAAATCAGTCACACCTATCTTAAATCCTCAGAATATATATCTACTCATCAGCTATTCTTAATAAGCCATATCAGGAAGCTGAGGGCAAGAAAATGAGTATAAGAAATCAATCATGGGGCTGGAGAGATGGCTCAGCAGTTAAGAGCACTGACTGCTCTTCCGGAGGTCATGAGTTCAAATCCTAGCAACCACATGGTGGCTCACAACCATCCGTAATGAGATCTGACGCCCTCTTCTGGTGTCTGAAGACAGCTACAGTGTACTCGTATAATAATAAATAAATCTTAAAAAAAAAAGAAATCAATCATAACCAGTCTGTCCTCCATGAGAGTCACGTCAGCCAGTGCTGCCATTGTTCTTGTTCCCTGACCATAAAAGGTCCCTAGTTTAACTAATCAGAATCTGCCTTTCTGAAGTTCAGATTGTTTCTTAAGTTTTTCTACATCAGAGCCAGTGATAAAAACATCTCAACCTAGCTTCACTAACAATTTTATTTTTCCAAATGTTTTTTATTAGATATTTTCTTTATTTACATTTCAAATGCTATCCCAAAAGTTCCCTATAACCTACCCCAACCCTGTTCCCTTACCCACCTACCACCTACTCCCACTTCTTGGCCCTGGAATTCCCCTGTACTGGGGCATATAAAGTTTGCAAGACCAAGGTGTCTCTCTTCCCAATGATGGCCAACTAGGCCATCTTCTGCTACATTTGCAGCTAGAGACATGAGCTCTATGGGTACTGGTTAGTTCATATTGTTGTTTTACCTATAGGGTTACAGACCCCTTCAGCTCCTTGGGTACTTTCTATAGCTCTTCCATTGGGGGCCCTGTGTTCCAACCTATAGATGACTGTGAGCATCCCCGACTGTATTTGCCAGGCACTGACATAGCCTCATATGAGGCAGCTATATCAGGGTCCCTTCAGCAAAATCTTGCTGGCATATACAATAGTGTCTGGGTTTGGTGTTTGATTATGGGATGGATCCCCAGGTGGGGTAGTCTCTGGACAGTCCATCCTTTCCTCTTAGCTCCAAACTTTGTCTCTGTAACTCCTTTCATGGGTATTGTGTTCCCTATTATAAGGAGGAATGAAGTATCCACAAGTTGGTCTTCCTTCTTCTTGATTTTCTTGTGTTTTGCAAATGTTTTCTAAGAGTGGTGTTCACTGCTGACTTTGTCTCTAAGTTCTTGCCTAGGGTGGGGATTGAATCATTAATTTGCTCCAGCAGCAATGTCTGAAAGAGATCAACATTACTGTTGTGAGTATCAGAGATGCTACCCAGTGAGGGACATATAATTCTTAGATTAAGAAGGATGTGAGGGCAGTGAGCAGAGCAGAACTTCATAACAGCTTGGAGTACTGAGGACACATGGTCCTTGGGGCTGTGCCACAAGCCAGAGGGCCACATTCCGTGAGTTCTAAAGGCATCTGTAGTTCCTCCTACGTGGCTCCCAGCAACTCCTTGTCTGGGTTGAATGTTCCTGCCTCCTCAGAAATAATGCTACACAAGAGGGAGCATTATTAAAACTGCTGCACAGACGGAATCCTCCTGGAAGATTATTCCTAAGCATTTCCAATTCAAGCATTTTAATTTGAGGGGGAAGGTATGGGCCCAATAGCACCCAGTGCCTGTCCATTTCCCATGCCAAGAATGTTCTTAATGGTCCTTGCCCTGACAGAGGCTGAGTGGCATCCCCACCAGAAGGGGTACTTGGTAAGCCTCCAGAAGAGGATGTCATCTCCATTTCCTTTCTCCTCTTCCTCATGGACCTTAGCCAGGCCCGGATATCCAAGACCTGATGCTGAGGGTTGGCGGTATCTGGTTCTTCCTGTATCTTTCCCCCTGCTTCAGACTTTCTGAAGCAAGTCTTTTCTAAGACATTCCAAAGTCTGTCACAGTTTAGTTTCATAATTGTACCACTAATTTATCTCCAGTTAAAGCCAAATCCTGATTGAGTCGTGGCATAACATCCTCGGTAGGAGGAACCTTTTCTTGACCCTTTGCAAAAAACAGTGCAGTTATGAAATAATGTAATATTTTACCCTAGAGCCCAAGACATAGAGAGGTCGAACTGTATTAATACATCATTTATTTCATCATTGAGAAAGTCATAAGCATAGTCAGAACAATGTGCCAGAACTCTTTCTTTTTTTTCAATAAACAGAAAAGAGTATTTTATTTTTTTTAAAAAGTCAATACAATAAAACACACAGTTACCTTATTCAAATGTACATCAAAGGCAACCCCATGAATATATTTATAAATTGACAAGTCATTTAAAGAGAACATTTGTAAGGGTAAACATGAGAACAGATACATATATAGTGACAAAAACTATTTTTAGAGATGGATTTTGTTTAAATATTTGAAAAACCTTACATGACCCCTAGTTGAGGGATGGGGTCACCCACCCATCTCAAAAATATTAATCCAGAGTTCCTACTGTTAAAAGGAAATACAGGGACAAAGAATGGAGCAGAGACTGAAGGAAAGGCCATCCAGAGACTGCTTGACCTAGGGATCCATCCCATCTACAGACACCAAACCCAGATACTATTGCTGATGTCAAGAAGAGCTTGCAGACAGGAGCCTGGTATAGCTGTCCCCTGAGAGTTTCTGCCAGAGCCTGACTGATACAGAAGCAGATACACAAAGCCAAATATCAGACTGAGTGAGGGAACCCCAATGGAGGAATTAGGGGGAGGACTGAAGGAGCTGAAGGGGTTTGCAACCCCATAGGAAGAACAACAATATCAACCAACCACATCCACCAAAGCTTCCAGAGACTAAACCACCATCCAAAGATTATACATGGAGGAACCCATGGCTCTAGCTGCATATGTAGCAGAAGATTACTTTATCTAGCACCAATGGGAGGGGTGCCCCTTGGTCCTGTGGAGGCTCGATAACCCAGTATAGGGGAATGTTAGGTCACTGAGGTGGGAGTAGGTGGGTGGGTAGGTGGGAGTAGGTGGGTGGGTGGGTGGGAGAGCACTTTCATAGAGGAAGGGGGAAAGGGGGATAGGGAGTTTTCGGAGGGGAAAACGGTAAGGGGGATAACATTTGAAATGTAAATAAAATAATCATTTTTTTTAAGGAATGTATTCTTTCCTAGAGGAAGGAAGTAGAGAGTAGGATCTCTCTTTTATCCTTTGTTTAAGAGTATTTTCTAGAGCCAGGTAAGGAGGTACACACCTTTTATTTAGTACCCAGGAAGTTGATGTGCAAGTATTACTAATTTAAAGACAACCTGGAATATACATAAAAAATTACAAGAATAACAGCAAAAAAACACTATAAACATACATCTGCACATGTACACATGCTCGCTCGCTCTCTCACACACACACAAATACATGCAAACAAACATGCATACACATATGCACACACACCCATGCATAACATAAACACACATATAAACATTCATATGCACACACATGCACACACATGCACACATACATACATGTGCACACACTCATACCCACACAGAGACGTGCATACACATATCTACATATTGACCTATGCATGCATACACATATATACACATGCACACATATACACACACAAATACACACATGCAGATAATGCATGTATGTGCACATAGATACAAACACAGACACAGACACACACACACATCTACAATATTTTTTATGGTAAATAACAACAACAACAACAACAAAGGCAGTCCAGGGGGATAGTTCCACAAGCTTGAATGAAAGAAAGTATTGGCAAATGCTAAGAAAATCTTGGAACTGAGACAGATTTAATATTGTATCAATGGCATAAACTTTAAAGGTTGTTCTAATGTATAATGTTGGTCTAAATTATTTTGTCAATTCAATAGAAAAATATCTTTAATAAAGTGGACAGATTATACAGGGACTCAATTTTTTACAGATTGTGAATATGAAGAAGTCTTACAAGTCAATACAAAGCAACCACCCCAGCAACTGCCTTATTCTATTACTTGTTGATTTGTTCAAAACAGTAGACTCTCTCCCATTAATGCTGTGACTTATCCATCCACTCTGCTACTAGTCAACAGATGGTTTGCTTTTAGGTTTTTAAGTTTTAATGTGGTTCTCATTGTGTCTGATTTACATACGTAAAATAATTTTTTCAAAGCAATGAATCCAGGAGTTTCCACAACTCCATCACACAGCATCAATTAATTTCCAAGGCATTTATACCAATAAGCACCCCAACCCACAGAGTCCATGAAGGAGGTCATTCCCCTGTGACCCTTAGTGGGAGGCTATGCTTCTTTTCTAACAGACACAGAACTATGAAGACCAACAAGGTGGGTACCTCCAAGACAGTGTCTGCAGAGACTATAACTTGGTGAATACAGAACAGAAAGTTCAGAAGAGAAAGCACAGTGACTCAGTGACTCTGTTAAGTGAGAGTGTTCAATGCTGGGAGATGGGAACGGCTAATCGCCAAGTTAATTCACTTGGTGGCCTTTAGGGAGTTTTCTAAGTTCAGAATATTGGAACTCCCAGCCCAAGTATCCAGACTCTTACCACAGTGCCAAAGTAGTCACAGTTGGGTTGCCAAAGTATGCACGTACACTCTGCCTGATGCAAAAACCAATAAGCAGAGGAAAGAGTTGAGTGTTCAAGCCGTGCTTTGCTCAGAGGGCTGATGATCTGAGGAGGGAGTATGCTAACCTCTGGAATACCATGACTCAACACCTCACCCAACACTGCTGTTTTATAAAGCATGAGGAAGGCCAGCCGGTCATTTCTCTGTCTAGCCTCCCTCCCATTGGGTGATTATCCCAGTGGGTCTGTTACCTCCCTTCCAGACATCTGGATCCCTGAACAAGATATCTGGTTAGTGTCAGAAGGTATCATCTTTATACTTCTCCAGGCTCCATTTGGGCCAGAGAAATAACTCAAAACAAACAAGCCATTAAAAATGTATACATGCAGATTTCTTCCTACAGCATGTCATATAAATGTCCTGCCAGTCCTGTCTCCTGGCTGTTGTCTTCATGGGTGCTCATCCCTGATTTGTCAGCTCTTCTTGATTCATCTAGTGGAAAAAAAGAACAAACAGTTCTTTGGGTGAGTGGCTTTTCTTTCCAGTGTCCCCTTGATTTTCTTTGTCTTTCATTCTACGTCAATCAGACATAGGGTGGGTGAGCAATTAAAGCAGAGTAAATGTAAATGGGAAAAATGAGGAGGCAAAAAGCCATGCGTGAAAATAACTCTCACCTCAAAGGGAGTAAGATCTAGTTTATTCTTGAGCCAAATGTGAGCAAGCATGGCTTGGGACACAGATTCCCAATGATCTCAAATAACACATGAAATAACATGGTTTAGCAGGTGAAAGATGGCTCAGCCAAATAACGTGTCCTAATGTAGAAATTACTGTATGAATGTTTTATAGTTACACAACAAAAGAAAGCTACAAATTAAGGATTTTTCCCCAAATACATTAGCAGAAATATGAAGCAAGTGATTACACCAAATCAAGAAGATCTATATTTTAGATTTTTCAATGCAATCTGATGACCTTCTCTCTCTCTCTCTCTCTCTCTCTCTCTCTCTCTCTCTCTCTCTCTCTCCCTTTTATTTTTCCTTTGAGCTTGAAGACTCAAGTTAAAGCATTCCAAGGGGTTCTGCCCCTTGGAATATCTACAAGGATGTTAGGTCACGCTCAGATGTGAGCAATGAATGGCTGTTACTGGGATTAAAACAAGTCCACTAGTTATTTGGCTTTGGACCTGCAACATTTCAACTCTAAAGTTCTAACCAGTCCATCAGCCATGGAGAATCTTCCACGGGTGTGACTTATTTCTGAGAGCTTCAGCTCAGTTCTCCACATTGGCCAAGCGCTATATTTTGTATATGCACAAGACACATGTTGTTTCATGTCCTGTGTTAGGAAGGCTCAGTCCTGGGATCTGATAAAGATGAGACTGAGTGTGTAAGAAAGAACTACTTAGAAGAGAAAATGGCTGGTAAAGTCATTAAAGAAGAAGCCCCTAGGTCCTATTAACCTGACTAGCCAACCTGATCCAGAGCTCCCTTCTGCATCTGACTCACCACCTATGTAAGACATCATGACGACCCACCCTTCTGCATCTGACTCACCACCTACATAAGACATCACAATGATCCATGTCTAGCTTCTGTATCTAAAATATGACTCATGTATGGAATATAATAATAAAAAATACTATGTCAAAAACAAAAACAGTCAAGAAAATAGCATCATCTAAAGTAGTAGAGATGGAAACTGAAGGAAATGGGAATGTTAACAACCCAAGGCAAACACTGTAACCAGACTGACTGTGTATATTAACTAACCAAGGCAAACACTATATCCAGACTGACTGTGTATGTTAACAACCAGCAAAACCAAAAGAAGAGAAGTAAACACACACACACACACACACACACACACACACACACACACACATACACACACTCACTCACTCACAAACACCACCGCCATCATTACCACCAGCAACATCAAAATAACAGAAATCAACAATCATTGGTCATTGATAGCTCTCAATATTAATGGTCTTGACTTACAAATAAAAAGACACAGACTAACAGGATGGATACAAAAACAGGATCTATTTCTTGACACCATCCATAAACACACTTCAACATCAAAGATAGATATTACCTCAGTGTAAAGAGTTGGAAAAAGATACTGCAAGAAAATAGACCTAAGACTTAAGCTGGTTTGGCCATTTTAATATCTAAGAAAATAGATTTCAAACCAAAACGAATCAAAATAGATGGTGGACACTACATGATCATCAAAAGATGACATTTCAATTCTTAATGTTTATTCCCCAAACACAAGGACACCCAAGTTTGTAAAAGAAATACTACTACAGCTTAAATCACACCAACCTTCACACACTGTGAGTGGTTTGAGTAGGAATGGCCCCATTGATTCATATGTTTTAATACTTGGCCCACAGGGATTGGCACTATTAGGAGTTGTGGCTTTGCTGGAAGAACTCTGTCACTGTGAGGGCATGCTTTGAAGTCTTACATGCACATGCTAAACGCAGTGTGGAACACAGTCTACTTCTGCTGCCTGCAGAGCAAGATGTAAAACTCTCAGCTCCTTCTCTAGCACCATGCCTGCCTGCATGCTACCATGTTTCTCTGCTATGATAATAATAAACTAAACCTCTGAAACTGTAAGCCAGCCCCAATTAAATGGTTTCCTTATAAGGATTGCCATAGTCATGGTGTCTTGTGTACCCCTTTCCCCCGGAGGCTGTTGTTCACCAGCTTGAGGGGAGAAGAGGGGCAGAGGTGGAGAGCAGGGTTCAGTTGGCCATAGGTAGAGATGAAATGACCTCTGGAGACCACTGCAACAAGACCAGTCTACTTTATTGTTTCAGGGACAGGGTATAGAAGGTTTTTTTTAGGGGTACAGGTAGAAAGGGCTAATTGGTCATGGCATCAAGCAAGCAGGAAGGGCTGATTGCATATAGTACATCACCTAATTATCATGTGGGCAAGAAGCCAGAGTAGGGAATGTGTGCTGAATTATGCAGCTTGCAGTGAGCTCTGTACAAGGTGACTTTTCAGATAAGGTCAGACATAGCCAGTGACCTGTTCAGGGACACTCTCCAAAGACAGGCAGAGATAGGGAACTCCACTGAGAAAGGGAGCCCCCCATTTTGTGGCATGTTCAGAAAGCCCTTTGGTCTTGGGGGACTGATGCCTTAATAGCAAGGTTCCCCAACAGTGTCTCTTCACAGCAGTAGAAACCCAAACTAAGACAGAAGCTCACTGATAGTGAAAGACTTGAATACCCAACTTCCACTAATAGTCAGGTCATCCAAACCAAAACTAAACAGAAATGTTGGAGCTAACAGATGTTATAAACAAAACAGACATAACAGATGTTTATAGAACATTTCTTCCAAGCACAAAAGAATATATTTTATTCTTTGCACCTCATGGAACGTTTACCAAAATTGACTACATGCTCTTCACAATGCAAGCCTCAACATAGACAAGAAAATGGAAATAACACCTTGCATCCTATCAGACCACCACAGATTAAAGCTAGATATCATCAACAATAGAAACAACAGAGAAAGAGAAGGAGGAATAAAATAGAATAAAATAGGGAGGCATGGAGGAAGGGAGGGAACTGGGTGGGGAACAGAAGGGATCAAGTGCTGGTAGATAAAGGGAGAGATGCTGCTCAGGGTATACAGATGTCACTGTACACCAGGCTGGAAAAGTGAAGCAGAGTTCATCTGGGATGGGTGGAGTTCTTCAAGATCCCCATCTGAGCAGGAGTAAGTGCTGGGGGTGTGTGGTAGGGCCTTCTCTGAGGATCTTAGTGTGACAGCTCTTTTAGACGGAGACCTTCTCCAAACATATTTAATGAAACAGCTTTCTTTGATGATCTTAGCATGTGCGAATTCAGGGGTGTACTTGTACGTATACACTTTATTTGGGGTGAGCCAAGGGTTCATATGGAATTCAGAGAGTGGAAAGGAGTTTTCATTGTAAATGAAAATCGTTGGCTAGAGTTTAGAGTTCTGTGAATGCCTCATTTGTATGGAGAAGCATTCCAGGAATCCCAGGTACTTACTGGGTGGCTATTATGGGTGGGAGAGTTGAACTTGTAGGTCTGCCAAGGACTAGTAGACCTTCCCCAGGTAGAGGATGTGTGTGTGTGGTGGGGAGAGGTCAGGATCCCCAAACAAGGTCAGAGAAGGGGAAGCCTTGCTGATAAAGGGGAGCTATATGGTAGACTATGACCTTATTTATCAGGGTTTCCACATAAGAACAAAATTTAATGAAGAAACAGAAATATCGAAGAAAACAAATCTGAAATGATAATGAAAATAAAAAATGTCATAAGCCAAATAAAAGACTGATGAAGAAATCGATCTTGACAGAATATGACCCCAAATCTATGAATTACTAACATAGGGGAGGGATAATTCCCCACTGAAGGCATAGAAAACACTTTCAATAAAATCATGGAGAAAGATTCCCAAAGCTGGAAAGAGGCTTGTTCAAGCACAGGAGACATGCCAGAACATCAAATACTACTAGAAACGAAACTCTCCATGTCATACTATAATCAAGTTATTAAGAATACAGAACAAAGATGCATTGGAAGCTGCAGAGAAAAAGACTAAGTTACATACAAAGGCAGATACATCAGATAATAGCTGATGTTTCAGCAGAAAATCGAATGGGCTTGGAAATACGGGTTTATTAGTCAATAAAATGCTCCATAAACATGCCCACAGGCCAATCTGATGGATGGAATTCCTCAGTTGACATCTCTGCTTCCTAAGTAACTCTTAGTTATGCCAAGCAGAAGAAGACCAACTATCATGTGGTTAAAGCTAATTCGTTAGATATTTTTAATAATTGCTAACTTTTATGCAATTCAACATGGGCCATGCACTCATGTCAGGACTGGATTATTTAGAAAGCAGAACTGTCCTCTTTGTGTTTCTTACTTCCTTTAAATGTTGATGTCTTTTCTGAAATGCTGTCTTGAGTGTCACTTAACACTTCTGGTAGAAATCTGTCCACATGTGTTCTTATTACCAGTTGGAACATCTTCAGGGTATATGCCCAAGAGAGGCATTGCTGGATCTTCCTGTAGTACTATGTCCAATTTTCTGAGGAACCGCCAGACTGATTTCCAGAGTGGTTGTACCAGCTTTTAATCCCACCAGCAGTGGAGGAGTGTCCCTCTTTCTCCACACACTCGCCAGCATCTGCTGTCATCTGAGTTTTTGATCTTAGCCATTCTGACTGGTGTGAGGTGGAATCTCAAGGTTGTTTTGATTTGCATTTCCCTGATGATTAAGGATGTTGAACATTTTTTTCAGGTGCTTCTCAGCCATTTGGTATTTCTCACTTGAGAATTCTTTGTTTAGCTCTGTACCCCATTTTAATGGGGTTATTTGATTTTCTAGATTCCAGCTTCTTGAGCTCTTTGTATATATTGGATATTAGTCCCCTATCAGATTTAGGATTGGTAAAAATCCTTTCCTAATCTGTTGGTGGCCTTTTTGTCTTATTGACAGTGTCTTTTGCCTTACAGAAGCTTTGCAATTTCATGAGGTCCCATTTGTCAATTTTTGATCTTACAGCACAAGCCATTGCTGTTCTGTTTACGAATGTTTTTCTCAGTGCCTGGACCCTGATATAGCTATCTCAAGTGAGGCTATGCCAGTGCCTGGCAAATACAGAAGGGGGTGCTCATAGCCATCTATAGGATGGAACACAGGGTCCCCAATGGAGAAGCAAGAGAAATTACCCAAGGAGCTGAAGGGTTCTTCAACCCTTTAGGTGAGAAAACAATATGAACTAACCAGTACCCCCAGAGCTCATGTCTCTACCTGCATATGTAGCAGAAGATGGCCTAGTCGGCCATCATCGGGAAAAGAGGCCCCTTGGTATTGCAGACTTTATATGCCCCAATACAGGGGAAGGCCTGGGCCAAGAAGTGGGAGTGGGTGGGTAGGGGATGAGGGTGGGGGGAGGGTATAGGGAACTTTCGGGATAGCATTTGAAATGTAAATAAAGAAAATATCTAAAGAAGAAGAAGAAGAAGAAGAAGAAGAAGAAGAAGAAGAAGAAGAAGAAGAAGAAGAAGAAGAAGAAGAAGAAGAAGAAGAAGAAGAAAGAAAGAAAGAAATCCGTCCACAGTACTTCTAAGAATTCAGGAGCTCAGGCTGCTGAGATGGATGGTTCAGGGGTTAAAGGTACTTGCCACCAAGCCTGGTGACCTGTGTTTGGTCCCTGCGACCCATAACGTAGAAGCAAGGCAAGAACAGATTTCCTCAAGTTTTTCTCTGAACTCCACATACTCATCGTGGCTCACATACACAACAAACAAATTAACTGAAAAGCTAAATAAGTTCCTGGTGGGTGGTTTGACCATCCCTAAAGTTTCATGAAATTTCAGTCCATTCCAGGTCCCCAGAGAGTGCTGGACTAAATACACCATGGAGGAGTTGGAAATAGATATGGCAGAACTCAGTGCAACATTTGGTGAGAAGGAGAGTGATTCTAAGTTACCTCTGAGTACTGCACACACGTACATTGTGGCCCAGGGGGAACTCAGCTTGAGCAAACAGGTGTCCTGGACAGAAACTCCAGGAAGTGGATGAATGGAGAACAATCTGGGGCTGAGCACCGTGCATACTGCATACCCTTTTGGCCACTGCTCAGGAGTCTAGGGCCTTTGGCAGACACTGGAATCTACAGTCTTGTCTAACATAGTGAAGTATTTGCAGACTATGCACGTATGATTTCTAAATTACTTACTGCAATGTAAGTGGTAAGTATTCGTTATATCATATTTCTTAGGGGATAATGACAAGGTAAATGGACTCTGTATGCTCAATACAGATGACTTTTTTATATAAAAATTTCAACCAATATTTGGTTGGACCTTTGCATAGAAGGCTGACCACATTAACCCTTCTTCACAGAGTAAAGAACTAGTTACTTAACGAGAGAGTCAGGCAAGGAGAATTCCCATCAGACAGCAGATGTTAACACAGTATAGCTTGGAGTGGGAAATCAAGTCCATGTCAGCCAAGTCCTCTGCTCTTTTTGTATGGTCTCTTCTACTTATAGGAAGAAGTAGACGATGAAGCAGCTTTTACTGCCTGTATTCTTAATGCTCTTCTGGGATTTCTTTCCAAGCCACCCTAGGTACCAGCCCTCCTCTCTGGAACAACACCCAACCAGAAGTCAAATCTTGTTTTCTTTGCTCAGTGAAGAGTTTGTTTGTTTGTTTAGGTCATGATTTCTTTGGGGAGTGCATTAATGGGACATTTTAAATTGCCTGGCAATGTCCTTGGACCTGAACATAAAAGTCCTCTTGTTTTATTTAAGTTTATATAAGAAGTTGAGAGGATTTAATATTTTTCAGTTTGGATATGCTTAGGGATGGCTCTGTCCTCTCTTCACCCTCGTTAGACTCTTCCACTTCCTTTGCTTTCACAGCAGCTCACTGTTCCCAAAGCCCTAATCCTGCCGGGAGTCAGCCTGGGACACCTCGGAGAAGGGGACTCAAGGAAGCCATTATCTAAACCACAGTCATCTTGGCTTGTGCCTTCTTTCTTGTGGGGAACCAAAAAGTTGGGACAGAAAAATACTGAATACATTAGATGAAGGAGCTTAAGCACCAAGAGCAAACGACACAGGTACCCCACTTTACACAGAGTGTACATCTGGCAGAAGCAGGATGCTTCATCTGAAATTCTTTAATCAGATCATACAGTGCAACATCAGATTACCTCACAATGTATTTTCTAGGGAAGTGTGTGCTGTACAAAGCACAGGCAACAAAGATATATATATATATATATATATATATATATATATATATATATATATATATATATATATA